>BQNB010029403.1:0-55764 GCA_026074375.1 Tanacetum coccineum | reverse complement strand
ATTTGTTTTAGCGTTTAAGAAATCGATAATTTCTTATTTTAGCTCCGGAAGCTAAATCATTCTTATTTTAGTATTTCTCGACTTTTCTCGTGTTTTTGCCGAAACCGTATCAAAAATTGTATTTCTACACTTCTTACATTTTAACAAAAATATTTTTGGGCCTAAATAGCAACATAATTGATAAAAAAAAATACACCAAGCCCATTTCCCTCCCCCTCATAACCGGCTACGATATAAGCCCAAAATAAACATCCTTATTTTTTAAGGGTGTCGATACAAACTAGAAACTTTCCCATATATATAATATTTCATTCCTTTTAAAAAACTCATAACACATAGATAAAAGAAAATTCGTCTGCTCCTCTCCTCCCTTCTCTATTCGAACGACACACCAACAAAAACTTCAATAATCATCATCAAACAATCCCAAATCACTTTCATTCAATCCCAAATCACTCATAAACTAATCCTCATCATCCCTTATCATAAGAAATCAACCATGCAAGACTTTTCCCAAGTTATTAATTTTTAAAGATTTTAGTTTTTGAAGAATTATTTGATTTTGGGTACAATTGGAGCATCAAGGGTTTGAATGCAAGTGATTTTACAAGATTGTGGGTTATAAAAAAGTTAGGGTTTTAATAAAAGGGTGTTGTGTTTGTTTCGACAAAAAGGGAAGAACAAAAGGAGTTTTTGTTTGATCTTTCTCTTGCATTCCATTGTGTTTGTAAGTACTTTTCTAAACCTTTTATGTTGATTGATTTTTATTTTGTATGTGAGGGTATGTGGCTTAATTACCACAATACCTTTCACCGAGATAAAAACGACTAAAAATAACCAAAAACAGACTTAAAAATACCAATAACGCTTGTTTTTTGATGTTTTGCTAATTGTACGCGTGCAGGAACGGATAACTAAGAAGCAGGACGAAAAACAAGCCAACAAAAAGACAAACTGTGGACTCGGAATGGAAAAGACTTGTGAGGAAAGACAAAGCCAATCGAAGCCGAAAATTCAATCAATTCAAAAAGTCAACAGAAAAGTCAACGTGTCAAAGTCAATAGTCAACACCGAGGCCAAAAGTCAAAGAAATATAAGTTTAGGGACTGAAATTGTAAATCCCTAAACTTATACTTAAAGAAGAAAAGAGGAGAAAAGAAGAGAAGGGCCAAACTGCCATTTTGGCAAAGTTTTACTCCAAGGGCCATTTCTGCCAAAGTTCCCTAACTTATAACACGCAAGGACGAGTCTTGCAATTAGTGTTATAACTCTTGGGGACTTGTTTTGCCAAGTCCCCAAAACTATAACCACACAAGGACTGTGGGTGCAATAACACTTAACACTTGAAGGTACCATAGTGCCCAACCACACAAAACTTTTACCTGTTATAAACTCACTCACAGTTTTTTACGCCGCCTGTATATATCACCCCAACACAACTCCCCGGAGTGTGTAACCCCGGTTTTTACCCTGTAGTCTACCACCACCACCATGGGTAATCACCTCCCCCCTCCTCCACTAACTTTCCCACCAAAAGAGAAGCATTGCCATGTTGGCAATCTCACTTTTCCCCCAGACCTTTTGGCCTGAACCAATGCTAGATATTTTTAAAAGAAGCACAAAGAGACTATGTATGGCTTTCTGGAATTACTCATTATGGAAGTCTCCTCACTAAGAAAACACAAGATCAGTGAAGAAGCTGAAGACATAGCTTATAGTATAAATACGGTCTTGGTGATAGCTAAAAAAGTGTGTAGCTTATTTTTTAGTTAATTACTTTTTAATTCAGTCAAATTTATGTTTGTTTTAGCTTATTTCCAGCTTATTTCAAACCCTTTGTACTCCTTTTAATCATTAATGAAGTGTTGAAATTTTTGAGAATTTATACCCGTTTTTAAGTCTCCATTGTTAAACGGCTTAAATCACTTTTGTATATGTTAAACAAGCTCCTATAAGCTCTAAGAAGCCCTTGATTAAGCTTTATAAAACTTGAACGACTCATAGATTGATAGTTTTATAATTTTGTTTAAAAAATCGAGAAATAAGCCATTTGGAGAAAGCTAATTGGGAAAGAACTATTGGCTTACTCTTACGACTGGCTTATTTATAAGCCAGAGCTTGTAGCTGAAAGCCCTTGAGGGTTCCAAAGGTCCTTGTAAAAGCTTGGACAAAGGTAATTCCATTTTTCTCTTTTAAAGTCTCAATTTTTAGATTTTTTTTGCTTATTATGTTTTAGCTAATCAGAATGCTTATTTCTTGCTTATTATTGTTAATCTAGGTTGTTTAATGCTTATTTGTCTACTCTCTTCAAGAATTATGAGTTAAAACAGTTTTTTAAAAGTTTTTAAACCATTTTTAGAAATTAAGGGGGTGTTTGGCATAAGCCTTAAAACGGGTCAAAATGGCTTTGGCATGGGTTGGGGTCATTTAGTTAGGTTTAGCTTAAGTTCTTAAGCTTAATAGAAGCTGTTTTAAAAGTTTTTAAGTTTGAAAATTGATTTTTAAAAGTTTTTCTAAGTCATTTTTTAAACTGTGGTGTTTTCAAAGAGCTTCAAGTGCTTATTTAAGATAAGCACTTGGATCTTAAGTTTTAGTGTCTTAAAGTGAGTCTTTTGTGTGTTAAATACAAGCTGCCCAAACCTCTTTGTCTTTTGACTTGGTAAGTCAAAACCACTCAAGACTTTTTAAGTGGCAGTTTTTAAAAAGCAAAGACCCTTTTTCACCATCAAAAATCAGCAAGTAAAAATGATTTTTAAAAGTCAAAATTTGGTGCATAAGTCCATAAGCTAGGGTACTCAATCTGTTTTAGCTTAATTTTTTGTTTAGAGCTTATTTGACAGCTTTTTAAAAGCTGTCAAATAAGCCCTCCAGAGTTCAGCAAAAATCTCCCCTGTGCAAGGGGAGATTTTAAGCTCTCATAGTCTTACCGCTTTCTGTCCACTTAAGCCAATTTCTTGGAGCACTTATTTCAAGACCCTTCATAAGCTCTTGTATAAGCTCCTTGAATTTTCAGCACTTAAAAAGCTCTTTGTGCTTAGATGATTAACCAAAACTTGCCTTGTGAACTGTTTTAGCCTACTTAGGTGTAGGGATTGCTTATTTTTCTTCCCTGGCTTATTTAGCTTTTCTCATAAGCTCATTGTTGCTCCTCATAGCTTTTTAGGTTAAATTAGATAGTTTAGTTTGCTTATTTTCCTTTTGCTAGCTTATTTGAATGCCCACTTTAGCTTTTTAGCCCTTTAAGCTTTGTTTAGCTTTCCTGTCATCATAAGCTGTTATAGCTTATCTTACTTTAAGCTTTAAGCCTTTTTAGCTTATCTAGGTTAGGTTTAGATTCCTTTTAGCTTATTTAGTCCTTAGCCTAGCTTTAAAAAATAACTACCACAGCCCAGATTGACTTATGCCAATTTTAAGCTTATAAGCTCATAATTAAGCCATCTGTCTATTTTTTTAAGCTTTATTTTAAAGCTTATTGCAGCTTTCCATAAAAGGGCATTAAGTTGATCAGAAGTTGTTAAGCTCCCCGAGCTTAACAACTTGCTTTACAAATTTTTCGAAAAAAGAAAAAAAAGGAAAGACAAGAGGCCGGGGTTAGCAAGACTCGAAACGGGATCCAATCTATACGATCCCCTTTATAACACACTCTTACCACTGCGCCCTTGGGTCTTTTATCTGTTACAGACTCACAGGGCTTTATAATTTAAGTGGTTTTTGACGCTTATAAAGCTTATAAAGCTTATAAGGCTTTTTTCGTCTCTATTTCTTAAGCTGTTTTTTGTTTCTCATTTTTCGTAGGATCTTTATAGGGTAAAGTATTTTTAGAAAAAAATTCAGAATTTTTTGAAATAGTTTAATATTTTTTATGATTTAATTTCGTTAAAAGTTTAATTAATTCATAAAAAATACAAAAATTATCAAAAAAATATTTTGCTTTTTTAGAAAATTTTCTTTTGTCATATAGTTTGTAGGAAAAATACAAAAATTTTCGTAGGGTCATTTTTACAACTTTTCCTTTTTTAAAGAACGGTCCGGGTGCGGGATTTTGTCTTGACTCGTTTTTGGGTCAAACGAACTCCGTTTTCGGTCTAGTCTTTTTCATTCTTCGTTATTTGTTCCCTAGAGTAGTTTAGAAGTGAAAATTTCTTCGTAGGGTTATTTTTAAAGATTTTAGGTTTTTCCCCCTTTGTTCGGGATTCGTGCTCCCGTTTTTCAGCTTAATTTAGTAATTTTTAGGATTTTCTTAAACGTTTTAGTTTGTTATTATCTAATTTGACTTTTTCAATCTCTCAAATCAATTCCTTCCTTCAAACTCAAATCTTCGACTGTATCGATTTTCCATTCCAGCCTCGTTGGGGATAAACGACCCGGGAACACTCTATACTACTTCTCGGTTATATTGATCTTGTTGATTTTTAGACTTATATATATTTTATATTTTATTATATATTATATATATAGTGTAAAAACCCGCAATCAATTTTTGGCGCCGTTGCCGGGGAGGCTGTGAAACCGTTTATCGTTACGTTTGACATTTTGTGTTTGAATCTGTGAATATTTTCTTTTATTATAAAAATATAAAAAAAGTACAAAAATATTTTTCATTTTTTTAGTATAATTATTAGATAAAACCAAAGAAAAACCAAAAAGATTTACGTTGATGACATAATTTTTGGGTCTACAAACCCTAAATATTCAAAAAGATTTGAAAAGTTAATGCACAGTAGATTTGAAATGTCCTTAATGGGGGAGATGAAATTCTTTTTAGGACTTCAGATCCACCAGTCCCCAAAAGGTATTTTTATCAATCAGGCCAAGTACGCTTTAGAAATTCTGAAAAAGCATAATATGGACAATTGTCACTCCATTGGTACACCATTGGCTACAAAACCCAAACTAGATGTAGATTTGAGTGGAGAACCCGTAGACCAATCTGATTATCGTAGTAAAATCGGGTCACTCATGTACTTGACATCTAGTAGACCAGACTTAGTGCAAGCAGTATGCTATTGTGCACGTTATCAAGCACGACCAACTCAAAAGCACCTCAAGGAGGTTAAAAGAATCTTTAAATACCTAAAGGGTACCATTAACATGGGACTCTGGTATCCAAAGGATTCTGGCTTTGAACTAACAGCATTTTCAGACGCTGATCATGCCGGATGCCTTGATACTCGGAAAAGCACTTCTGGAGGGATACAGTTCCTTGGTGATAAACTTGTAAGCTGGATGTCAAAGAAACAAAACTGCACTGCAATGTCTTCAGCAGAGGCAGAGTACGTGGCGTTATCTGCAAGTTGTGCTCAAGTAATGTGGATGAGGACACAACTTCAAGATTATGGCTTCAACTACAACAAAATACCGTTGTATTGCGACTCTCAGTCAGCCATAGCAATATCATGCAACCCCGTACAACATTCGCGAACAAAGCACATCCATACTCGGTATCATTTCATAAAGGAACAGGTTGAAAATGGTATAATTGAATTATATTTTGTCAGAACTGAATACCAATTAGCTGACATGTTTACGAAAGCCCTTCCTGAGGATCGGTTTAAGTATCTTGTCAGAAGGATTGGTATGAGATGTTTGACTCCAGCTGATCTGGAGGTTCTGACAAATGAGACTGCTTGATATCATCATCAAACATCACCATGTACATATTTTTGAGAAAAGCAAAATACAAAAATATAAAACTTCAAAAAGAAAATACAAAATCAGAAAAACAGAAAATTTCCAAAAAGATTCTTCTCGACATGTCTCTTGGAATCGATAACATTTACGTGCTTAGAAATGTCGATTAACATTGACACGGGTGTGTAAATGAAGTTCGAGCGAGAGTTGCAAATAGTTTCAAAACATGTCATTTCTAATTTTCTAAATGGCTTATGTGCAAATATCAGTACATAACCCGGACTTCAAATAAAGGAAGGTTTATAACTTATCCTCACAACGAGAAAATTAACGTTTCTCGGTCTTGAGCTGTTCTTACAAGACATTCAATGTTTTTAGCTCAAGAAAAAGGATAGTGTACGTATCAGTGCGCTTACCCTTAGCGTTAGAAGAGAAGTCCTCTAACATTTGGTTTTTCAAAAAGTTGAACACAATTTTTCAAGAATTTCTCGATGACAATTCATAATCTTTCAAAATTGTGTGTTCAACACTCCATCCCTCACAATGTTTTCAAAAGACAACAATTTCTCAATTGGTCCTATTTTTGAGGGGGAGTCTTTCGAAAAACAAAGTTTTAATGTTTTTGGATACATCAACAACGACAACTCTTATGTATTCAAAACATTATCAAAAATGTTCCAAACCATTCATGCTGATAATATTTTCTCCCCACAGAATTTTCAAGACATATTTTAATCACAAGGTATTTCAAAAACTAAGTGTTTATTATTTAAAATAAGGGGAGAAAATGTATTTAAAATATGATCTATTCGACTCAATGTGCTGAAAAGTAAGAAAAGGTTTTATGGTTCGATCTTATACCCAACAACATCTTAATTTCACGACGATTCTGAAGTCATAAGGTGGTTAGGTTAGGAATCAATCCTATGATCCAACCAGAACCGGAGGATCTACCCAAGGATAATCCAAAGTTAGAAATAGCAGTCCTTAGGTATGATTGGAGATGAATGTATATGGGAATAATGCCGACTAAGATTGAGCTAACATTGGAACAATCACAACAAGGTGTTAGTAATGACGTCTTGGTAAGCATTGAAGGCGTTGAAGAATGAAAAAGAAATGTATGGATAAAGGGTCTAAAGAAAGAAGCCCTCCACACAACTTAAGGCAGAAAACCTGGTCACTACATATGCTGTCAAATCACATGTTGATTTCAGACATATAGACGACAATCATGGACCCAGTGATGCAATGGCATAACCCTTTCCAACCATTCGAGTTTCTCTTAAAAGAAAACTGTCTCAATTGTCATGAGATACACACATTATCTTTTGACATCTCATTCCGAGATCGTTGGAAAAATTGATTGAATAGTGGCAGTCTGCTCTATCCTCCGTAGTACTAAAACTAAAATGAACTAATAATCGAATCTAGAGCCAAGAGATCAATCTAAATCTCGCCAGGTACACGATTCCACTACAAACACTTGTTGAATCATCATCAATTACAAGCTGTTAACAATATCCTAACGCAATATCCATGTGATATTTGCCAAAACATCCGAGTGATACTATAATATTCACCATGAAGATGGAAATCCTGCTTGAAGCCAAGCATCAAACAAGCTCTTGGTAGGTATGACTTGGCGAGATTCTATAGGAAATCAAACTTGTGACAACTGGAATATCCGATTTGGTCCACAAATGAAATTAGGAATGGTTTGATAACATTGTATAAAAATAGCCTTAAAAACTCTACCCGATTTGTTTACAAAAAACGCTTTACAAGTAATACTCGATTGAATTTCAAAATCAATTTTCTCGATTATCACTACACTAACGACACCTGCAGGTTAAAAATGGTGGTGACTGATCCCATTGATTCAATCCAACAGTATTTCAAGGCATCAATCTACAAATAACAATCTACCATGAAAGCTCAATATATATAGACAAAAGACTTTCCTCAAACTCATGATATTGAAGCTTTCAAGATGAGTACATATGAGAAATGTTGTCAAAACACTCAAGATCGAAGAAGGCTGGACGTTAAAAGACCATGTCAAAGGCTCCATAGTTAAAGATCGAAAAGATGAAAGGATCAAGCCTTACAACAAAGAACACAGAGAAACGATCAAGACCCATAGAGCTTGAACAACAAAAGCAATCTTCAGATCTCATGAATGAGTGTTCATCAATGAGACTCACTTTGGGGGAGATTGTTAGCCTTAAAATATTGAGTCGAACAAGAAGATTCGATCTTATGTATTATAACTTCTCGACAATCAATAGTTAAACGTTGTAATAGAAATGTATCAGGAATCGGGCTCGATAGTTAATCTAATATTGTATATGTTTCGGGTTTAATCCCAAGCAAAACCCAAGCCCGGGTCCTAGTCAAATATCCTGAACGTCACTTTAAGTGTCGGGGTATATATATACCTTTTCCACCAAGGAAAAGGTACAAGTGGATTTCATTTATAATATTTCACTTTTCTATATTCTCTCTCTCTTCTTTCTCTCTCTAGGAAATCATCTCACTCTCTTTCTATATTTCTTGATCTAGATCTGTGTATGATATGAAGTGTATGTGTTAAAGGGATCCTACATTTCTGTTAACTTTAGGTGTCCCTGATTTTTCATTGGTTGCTTAGGAGTTTTTACGTGTGTTACACAACTAGGTTCAACTTCTTTTGGTTTTGGTGCAGACATGACTTCTTCATTAGATGTAAACAAATTCTCACGAATTTGCATATGACACACAAGTTTCAGGCGTTTGATTCCAATTTTTACCAAAAAACAAACATAAGAATCATTAATTTCCTGTTGTGTTGAGGAATGTGGAACCCTTTGAAATTAACAGTCTTTGAAAACCTACTGTACAAAGTGTATCAACAAAATCTTCTTCTGTACAATTAAACACCAGTATGATGCATTTCTTCCTCATAGCATAAAACCTCTCATTTTGATTATTTCATACCCCTAATAAAGCCAACTTTACTAGTTGTAACTCATAAAACCAGAATCAATTAATTTCCCAAAGTATATTAGAAGAATTCTTTCCATGAATCTACTGATTTACCTTCCTGGCAATGTTTTTCCTCTCTTTTACAGCTTTCATTCCTACTCCTATAATTTTTTAAGCTTTTCATCTTTTTCATATAATATATTTGCCTGAAATGTAAGCTTTCATTTAAAAGATAATTGCATCTTTGAAAAGTAACAACTTGAGCTTCTAAATTTCTTAACTGCTTGAATCATAAGGCAAGTATTTTTGCTTCTTGTTCACCTAACATGATTCGTTGTCTCATCACACAGTTTTTAAGTTTATAATTATTAAACAATGCAAGTTTTTAGACATAATGATACCTCATTATTTATGTTGATTGCCAAAGTGCAAGATTTGTCCTCATCTTCTTTCAACTGTATGTTCTCCCCATTTGACAACATCATCATCCATAGTCCAGCAAACAGTTTTGATTCTGCTACTTTCTTTCCGGCTCCTTTGAACTTGAGAAAAATGAAGTCCCCATCGGTCTTCCATCATTTTGTCCCCTTAGGATGTGCATTCCTACAAAAATAGACCTTGTTGTGACATTTGAAACAATTCAAGCTTCTTTTGTCAAAACCAAACATGTTTGTGTTTCCATCAATCCGGACTCCTCCTTCCAGTTTTCCTTGTAAAAATCATCTTCAGTCGAATAGCAATCATGTAGCTATCATGCCGTTTAAGGTCCATCTCTTCAATGTCTATTTCATCAATCTGTCTAGGTTCTTCACGAACAAGGTCCAAATTTCTGATTGTCTGGCAAAAGAGTGAATAAAAACTTCATCAATCAAAACCAACATAACATCTCTTTCAGGAATATTTTTTAAAAATAGAAGAGTAAAAAGACTGTAGGCGCCAAATGACCAGACTTAACATGTTAGTGCTAGCTGAGCTCCTGTTGTGTGAAACATAAAAGCAAACATTTTGAAGCACTTGTAGATGATTTGAGGTACTCTGTGAGTTCCTTCAAAAACCCTAAGGTATATAATACCAGTCATCAATGGTTAAAGTGTCAACAACTGTTTCGGTTCTCATAGTCATGTGCCAGATTTGACCAATGCTGGGGTGCAAAGACTGAGAAAACTTATGATTGGCATCCTCATTTGAAACTTCAGCACCATGAGCTTCCAACTGTGAGAGTAGCTGTTGGAATCTATCGTATCCTTTTTCCAACCCTTCTGAACTGGATATAGAAAATGCTTCAAACTGTTGTTTTAGAACAGCTTTCTGCATCTTCTTTGAATTTGCATTACCTCCAAACCTAGTCCTGATGGCTTCCCAAATCTCTTTAGCATCATCCATTCCATGAAATCTTCTCAGATGTTCCTTGGGAATTGCCATAAGTAAGATGGTTCTAGCCTTCCTCTCCTTTTCAACAGCATGAATTTCTGCAGCAGATACTGGTGGAAGTACTCTAATGACACCATCTTTTCCAGTTGAAATTCTCTTCTTAGAATTTCCATTTTGAATTACCTTCCAAACATCATTATCGATATATTCAAGGTAATGCTCCATCTCCATGGCCCATATATCATACTCCTCCTTCTTCAGAATTGGGAGTTTGATATTTGAGATAGTGGTTGCAGTAGAGATGAGTTGTTGTTGTTTTGGTTTATTGGTTGCATCACCATTGTCTGATGCATCTTCATGGTTTGATACATCATCATCACTAAGGTGTTGGGAGAATTCATCAGCAGGGTGAGACATTTTTCTTGATCTTGAAAGTGAGTGTTTGTTATTCTTGTGATTCTTCTTACTCAAAGTCCCTCTAGTGGCTCTGATACCACTTGTAGGTCCAAGGTGTTTTGGATCTGTTGAGCCTTTGTATGACAATAACTAACTTGAATAAATCCAAGTTAACTATGTGAGAGACAATGACTATGAATACTTATGCTAATGCGGAATCTTAACACAAATACTAAGAAGAACAATTGTAAAACTAACTTCGTATATTGCTATTGATTTCTATTAGGTTTGGATACCTAAAACACTATGCCGTAGGGTTCCTTTTATACACCAAGGAAACCCTAATAGGCTTTACAAACGTGTGAAAGGATAATACTTATCCTTTCCTAATATATCTCTAAGATAACTATTCTGTTACATAAACAGACTTAACTAGACAAGGCCAGTACTAACTATAGTACTGCCAGACTTAACTTACTAACTTTAGTACTACCAGACTTAACATAGTACTTGGCAGAACTAACTAATACTACCAGACTTAACTGTTATACTACCAGTATTAAGTCTTTTACAATATATTTCCCAACAATGCCTGAGTTGTTGTCACTTTCTTAAAGAAACTATTCTGCCGTTTTAGAATACCTAAAGCTCTAATTAGCGACCGGGGTACTCACTTCTGCAACAAAATGATGGAAAAGACTGAAAAGATATGGAGTTAACCACCGTTTCTCTACATCATATCAACCTCAAACTAGTGATCAAGTCGAAAACACGAACATAGCTCTTAAAAGAATTCTTGAAAAGACTGTTAAAGACAATCTTGCTATTTGGTTAAGAAAACTTGATGACGCTCTGTGGGCTTTTCGTACTGCTTACAAAACACCTACCGGTACCACACCCTACAAACTCATATATGGAAAGAACTGCAATTTACCATTTGAAATTGAACACCGTGCATACTGGGCCTTGAAGAATTGTAATCCAGATTTGATCGCTGCTGGTGAAAAACAAATGTTCCAGTTACACGAATTAGATGAACTTAGACATCAAGCCTATGAAAACTCGTTTATACAAAGCAAGAACCAAAGTCTGGCACGATAGAAAATTAAGAATGAGAAAAGAATTCAAACGTAGAAACAAGGTTCTGCTCTTTCACTCCAAGTATAAATTCAAACAACTGAAACTCAGATCTCGTTGGCTAGGACCATACGTAGTAAAACATCAATATCCATCCGGGTATGTTGAACTCTATGGAAAAGATGGAAAAACATTTATTGTTAATGGCCATCGACTCAAACTATATCATGAAGAAGAAGATTATAATGACCAAAGGGAAGCAGTCACTCCCTTCTTTCTCAAAGAATGACTCACCAAGTTCGAGTCTAGCTAAAGACTCTCTTAAAAATTAAGCGCTTCTCGGGAGGCAACCCATGCTTCACTTAAGTGTGGAGGAGTCCCTCCTCTATTCTTCCATTCATATCCTTTATTTATTTTCTAAAAAAACAACAAAAATATTTTATTTTTGTATGTTTACTTTTATGCAGGTAATATAACTTGAAGATTTAGAAAATTATGAAGTCTGTTCAAGGATAGCTCTCTCGCAACTATATATCCCTATGCCCCGGGAAGTACCATTTTCCCTCAATTTCCCCTATTTTATCTCTATTATCAGTTATCACATTAAGGGCAATGTTCAACTTAAGTGTGGAGGAGAGCCAAATAGGAAAAATTAATCATATCCCTCCATGTTTGCCCTGCCAAAAAATTTTACCATCCGATATTTTCAAAAACAAATATATATATATGCTTTCAAAATTAAAAAAATGCTCTTAGTAAGACAAATCTAACCGGATTGACATTTTAACTAGCACAAAAATCAACCCACCAAAAATTGTGAGAATTATAAGCCTTTAGAATATTTGGGTACCCACTTTTGGTACCATAATAAATGAAGCCTTAAGCTTGTTTGAGTTAGAAAATGAGCAATCATATGTATCTATTCCATCATTATGGATATGTATATATGATTTTGTCGCCTTTTCTGGAGCAATGGTATTGGTTGATAATTATTATGAGTGAGCCGGTAATTTAGAAGCTCTAAAACTTGTGCTTGATCATCATTAACTAGACCGAAGCCTGATTAATCATATGTTATGAATCCCGCAAGTCTTTGTTCTTGTAAGCACTCCCTTTGATGCTAAGTTGCTAAAAACCTAAGTAAGAAGTTAAAGTTGAATGATGAAGTTATGTGTCAAGCCTTAGTTATTATTTGGTATGAAAAAAATGTGTGTAATATATAGTAGTTTAAAGAAATAAAGGCTTAAGCTCCGGTACATGAAGATTAGTATATGCTCCCGCTTTAGTATCAAGTTCCGCCCTTCGGTCAGGTTTATGTGTTAAGTACAAGCCTATGGTAGCTGTCTAGATTATGTCTGTTTAAATTGAGTGTCTCCACAAAAATATATATAAACCTTATCTGAGTGGCTGAGTGAATTTTAAATCAAACACATTCCCTATATGAGGTGGTTAGTTATATGTCAATGCCTGAAAAGCTATCCAAACCTGTAAACACTTGTAAAATCTAAATTTTCTCCACGTCATGATAAATGATTTTATTTTCTCGCTTTGATTACTTGAGGGCAAGCAACAGCTAAGTGTGGAGGGATTTGATAACGCCCAAATTATACATGTTTTTAGTGGCGTTATTTGTATATATTTATCATTTCTCGTGAACTTTCGATACTTAATAGCATGAATTGCTTGCAGGTTCACTTGAAGATATTCCGAGCTCAAAACACAACAAATATAGAGTATTTATATGCTAAAGAAAACAATATACACAGAAAAGATAAAGTTCAAGCTCTAAAGTGCAAATGCGCGTCGCACTTACCAATTGTGCGCCGCACTTAT
The DNA here is from genome assembly GCA_026074375.1 of Tanacetum coccineum. Lineage (NCBI taxonomy): Eukaryota > Viridiplantae > Streptophyta > Magnoliopsida > Asterales > Asteraceae > Tanacetum > Tanacetum coccineum. Next base: position 42,489 of record BQNB010029403.1, on the reverse strand, counting down.
CCTCAAGTCATGAAATAAAGACTTAGTCAAAATTCAGCATTAACTCAACAAGTACGCCGCACTTACTATTGTGTGCGCCGCACTTCCCATCTGACTACGAAGAATAAATGAAGACTTAAATGCAATTGCATTAATACCCTAAGTACGTCGCACAAATTCCTTTGTGCGCCGCACTTCTTCACTAAACATTTAATTCCCTCGTATTTAATCACCAAGTACGCCGCACAAATATCTTTGTGCGCCGCACTTTCACCCCTCACACAGCCTATAAATAGGGGACGAATTTCAAGAAAACTCATTCATCCATTCTTCATTTCTTCTTATAACAATCTCACACACATCTCTTCCCACACAAGCCCTTTCCAAACATCCACCAAGTATAAAACACCATTACCTCTTGGAGAAATCAAGATCAAACAACCAAAAACAAAGAAGATCATCATACTAGTTTAGTGAAATAATGAATTTTATTGTTGAATCAAGCTATGTTATGAACCACTTACCCATGATTATTTTCAACACTTATAAATTATTTTTAACTATCCGAGTAGTCATCTTTATTATCACTGGTAAAAAGTTATTTACAAAATTGTTAAAGTCTTTTATTTTTATTTTTAGAATACTACTCAAATCTCTGTGGACGACCTGGTCTTACCTAAAAAGATTATACTACATATGTGGGTTATACTTTCACCCGTATGTTTCCCTATAATAAAATTAGTATTTTCAATCATTATAAATTTAAAGCTTTTGAAACACATCAGTGTGCATTTGTGGTTTTGTCGCCTTTTTGAGATATTGTTATCGATAGAGATTAAAAAGAATGATCAACCCTTAAGCCTTATCATATTTACCCTAATTTACCTTTTTAGATTGGTTACTCCTTAGCTTTAATGGTGGAGATATGTATCATTGCCAAGCTTATGATAGAATACTCATCATGACCGAGCAATTGAGTGAATTGCTAAATGTTACCACATAGATTAGTTGAGTAATCTGAGTGATTTATTTTTCTATTTCGTGAGGTGTTTGGTTGTGCGCTAGTGATTGAATAAAAATGCTTAAAGGAAAAATCCTAAACATTCATCTAGGAAACATTTTCATAAGATAAATCTAAAGTCTACTTGAGGACAAGTAGGATTCAAATAGGGAATATTTAATGACATCAATTAACGTCACATTATTAGCATCATTTATCCCAGCTATATTGCTCGTTTTACATTATTTTATATATGAATTGATACTTAATTGTTTCTATTTATGAATTGTAGATATTATCAAGCAAATGGTGAAAGTTAGTGAAAAGCACACATTTTGGAGCATAAATGAAGAATTCAAAGAGGTCTACTGATTCTGACAACCAGAAACGTCGTATCATTCTAGACGGATACGCCGTATCCCAAGACTTAGACGAATTCAAGACCAATATCTAACTGTGAAGAATACGTCGTATCCATATCAGCAGATACACCGTGTATGAAACCTTGGTCAACATTGAGTACAAGCAATATTGACTATCAATGCGCCATATTCACATAAGCAAATACGGCGTATCCGTGTCCTAACTTCACAAAAGCATCCACGACAAGAAGATCCAATACGCCGTATCCAGAAGACCTCATACGCCGTATTCAAAGACGATTGATGAATATTCTGGAATATTATATTCGTGGAGCCCACGCCAAGTTACTCAATACGTCGTATTGAACCCTTTTGATAAGGCGTATCGCCCTGTTTCCAGAGCTTATAAATAGAAAACCCTAAACTCGGTTTTCAGCTTGCAAGTGAAGCCCTTAACCACTAAGTTCGATATCAGACGAGTTTAGAAGCCAAGAAAGTCAACAAAGTACTTAAAATCAATAGGAAAACTCTTGTAATCTCTACACTCCACTATAAGCATTTGGTTTTTGTATTGTTTTCATTACTTTAATCGTTCGTCTATGATATTATGTAATTTTACAATGACTTTGGGCTGATACCTTTAGGTATCAACTACGTTTATGATAATTTAATGTTTGGTTTATTTATATCGATTGATTACTTATTCGTTGCATGTTAATTATGTTTATCACTTCATACTTGTTTATGTTTAATTATGTATTATTTATCATTCAACTAGATCTAGGAGTACGGACCAAGTAGACTAGAGTCTAGGATAAATACTACATACATCTTATATACGTGACTCTGGATTAATAGGATTACAAATTTATGCCCCGATTGCTGCCTTGCTTAAGTGAATAGGTAGACTAAGTAGGTGACTTAGGATTACAAATGGCGTTCTATTTCCTTGGATAGCGATTTGGACCGTGGACTACCATCATATATATAACAATTAAACATTAGTGGGTAAAGCCTCGATGAGCTAGGTTTTGATATCTACCAATGTCGGCTCCTAGATATATTATAATCTGCGGTGTAAGCTTTATGCAGGTTAATGTTAATTGTGACAGGATTAACTAGAATACAAACCTAGAGTTTAGGTAGAAGAACCACCTAGCTTAAGAATGATATAACACCAACGAAGTAATACAATCATTACACACATAGACAATTCCTACATTATATTAGATTAAACTGGCTGATACATTTTCCTTACATTCGACCGCTTCTTTACCATTTTTTTATCTGCTTGCGTTTGTTAATTGATTTATTTATCTTAATTTGCTTAGTTAAACCAAAACTCGTGCCAGTCTCTCAGGCTGAAAACCTCCCTTTGCGTTAGTTTAGGTTTAAGTAGAATTAACTAGGATATAGTAGGACTAACTTAGATAACTAAAATAGTGATAGATTTAAGTATTAACGCTCACTCTTAGTGATCGACACCTTACTTACCGACGAACCTACAACCGATCGGCTACACTGCCCCCTTAGTGTTTATTAATAGGTAAAGTCGACAAAATATAAATAGTAAAACTTAATAATACAAGTTACCTACACAACGATACACATCACATGTCCTAACATCAAAAAGAGATTGGAGTGGCATAAAGATCAACAAAGGTATGTTTCTCTTCAATCTTGCTAACTTAGGCATATTTGGTATAATAATAATAACCATAAATTGTAGGTTTTGGTTGTGTTTATACTATGTTTGTGGGAAATATTTTTTTAAAGGTGAGATCACGGAGTGGAAGGTTCATAGTTGATGACGAAAAAGGGGACTTGCAGTTGGTAGGATGTGGGAAGTTATTAGGAATAACGTTGTGTTCATGCCACAATGGTAATTTGTGAATAAATAGGGTACTTATGAGTTATGTTAAGCTTGTTGCTTATGTTTTGAAAATCAGATATGTATTTTGTTGGCATTTTATCACCACACTTTCTAAATCTAGTTCGTCTGGTTTGGTTTTTTGGTTCTGATCAGAGCATTGTACTCAACTATCTTGCCACAAAACCTTTAAAACAATGTGTTCTGTGGGCCAAACGGAAAGAAAGAATAATCAAATCTAAAGGTAAGGGTGGTAGTTCAACTATAGTGTTCTAAGGTAGGATCTTAAGGGGTAGTTTTACAAAATTGCAAAAAAAATAGGACATAATAAAGCAGGTTGCAAAGAAACACTATTATTGAAAAAAAAAAACACCCAATACCCAAAAGGCTAATATTGATTTTTAGTGTCAGGTAGGCTCATAGAACTGTATAAGGAAATTAAGCAGTGTGGTGTAATTCCAGCGGATGATGATATTTGTTTTTTAGAGGTATATAGTGAGGGATGAATCTCACACAGGGTGGTATGGTGGGGGGTTTTTGCAATTAGGGTGGTTGTAGGTGCAGGTGAGGTCAAAAAAAAATGTTGGTGTAAGTAGGTTAAAACAGCGGTAGTGGTGGTGGGGTCACAAATAGGTTAGTGCAGGGTTGGGTTCAATAATGGTTGGTTTTGCTGGTGGGTCCTAAAAGATAAGTTGTGTCAAGTGATGGGAATTCATTAAAAGGACAGGGTAAGAAGAAGGTGGGAATTTTTCATTTTTGCTAGTGGTTTGGTGACAAGTGGATGACCACAAATGCAGACTCAAAATCAAGGACCCATTGCAGACACAAAGATCAAGGACCAAAGTGCAGACACAAAGGAAAACAAGATGTGAAAATTGACTACTTAACAAATACTCAAGTGGAGTAGACACAAGAAAAAACTCAGGAACAACCAGTACAACAAAATAAAAAGCATACGCAAATGCAAAATCAACAAGAACAAGTAACCTTGAGGAGACCAAGTGAAAGAATAATCAAAAGGAAGTTAGCAAGACAATTGGATGACCGTGACAGTACTCCAAACACTCCATCAGATGTGAAGCATGATTAAACAATGTAAATGTTCAAGTGCACATCTTTGTTTTCGAGTAAAAGTGCACTTTGGTATGTTTTATAACTTTTAATTTGTCCATTTTGTACATCATGTAAGGGCATATGTTGGTAAACAGTTAATCCATCTCTTGAGTATGTAATATTTGGACAAAAATAATTAGTACCATGTGGGATCAACAGTATTTGAAGTTAATGCAATGACCATCCAAAAGTAGCCCATTTTTTACATCATGTAAGGGCACTAATTAATGGTCATCCTTAAAATTTTATGATTAATGAAATATGCAAGTTGAATTTTCTTGTGTTATTCTCATTTGCAAACATAGCAATTATCATTAAAAACATATGACTTTAACCATAAAGAACCAGACAGTTAACATCAAAACATCATACATTGATAAACTTTCCTTAAGTGAGAATAAACCATTACATTACTTAGCTATTATCATACCAAACCCAACACAAATCACTAAGAAAGATCCTAACATGATTAAAACAACGTATCATACAAAATCAGGTTTGACTTTGTTGCACTCAACTCTTCTTCCAACACTGACTTGTCCAAAGCAAAAACATCAATCAATTGTTGATAATCCACATTCTTCTTCAATCATTTCTGCTTTTGATACATCCCATACAACAAGTATTTTTAGTACTCACTTGGAAGATCATCATCCAAAAATGTCATAAACACCACAAACAGAGCATGTTACGAATCGCTTACCCGAATTCTTCCTTGTTGTTGCCGTTTTCACTGTTAATTGACGATCACATTTATGAAAGTGTTCAATGTTACCACCAATTACTCGGGATTGTGCTAAAGACCAAGAATGCATGATTTAAGGTTTTTGATAAGGGTGTTCAAGGGGCGGTTCGGTTCGGTTAATTGAAAATTTTTAACTATCCATCGCGGGACAGGTAATTAATTTTACTACCTGAAACTGAACCATACTAGGCGGGTAACCAGACATGCTGTTACTCGAAGTAAGCGGTTACATGCGTTTCGAGTCACGGTTAACCATTTTAAATGTTTAATCGAGTTTAACCATATAAAGAATAACATGGTCTAGAACATAAAATGTCATCTCCGTATAATTAAGTGACATTGGATACATAAAGCCATATAAATGTTATTCAGTTAAAATAATTGCATTTAAGTATTCATAAATAACATATTAGAAAAAATATATGTATGTTTATAGATTATGATCACATTAACCAATATTTACACATATAGGTTTAGAAAAGTTTACATTAGGAGCAAAAAAGTTGTTGTACAATATAAGTAGTGTAATAATATACAGTATTATATACATGTGAAATTATTTGAATATTTAGTTAGAAAAATTCATGTATATTATGAATAGTTCGGTTCGGTTAACCGCGGATATCTAAAAATAAAAACCAAAACCGAATCGTGATAAGCGTTTTTTTGGGTTTCGTTTTTTTCGATTTTGTTTTCTTCGGTTTTGGGTTTTTTCGGTTCCGGATTGAGCGGTTCGGCTCTGTTCATCGGTTTCTCGGACATTTTGAACACCCCTAGTTTTTGGTATTGCGACCGTTGGGGGAATTAGGGAAAAAAGGAATGAGGGAAAGTGGGCTTTATATAAAGTGTGGAAATTGTTAAAAATAATAAAGTGTGGAAATTGTTAATAAAAGGGTGGAAATTGTTATTCAATAAAGTGTAGGAGTTCAATAAGACATGGAAAATAAAAGAAAATGGGGAAACAAGCATTAACTAGTGTCATGTCTAACAATATCCATTGGAGAGCTAGAATAGGAAGATTAACGGAAGATTTGCATTCTTTAGAAAAATTAAACGATGGATGCATACAATAGGAAAAAGTAGAAACTTTGATGCTTTTTTAAATCATTAGCCCATTAATAAACCAATGTCGCGTATGATGAGGTGTCATTGTATACATTTTTTCAAGGTCATTTAACCCTTAAAATCATGCATATATGCTCAAATAATGTACTTAATCTTATTTTTTTTTTTGTTTTTAGCATTCGGAGAGCACTTGGATAAAATGCACGTGACTTGGCTCGATTTGATGAAGACATAAGGCAAAATATAACTTTCCAACTTCGTGACCACCTTTCTGACGCCTTCATCAAAAGTGCCCAGAAAGTGATAAAATAAATGCAAGTTTGACGGCTCAATATATCCTAAAGGTCTACGTGACGGCGTCATGATTACATGGTGACAGCGTCAGGAGTATTTGTGATGGCGTCAAACTAAGGCGGTGGAAAAAAAACCCTAATTCGAGATCGACGATGTGACGGCGTCACGGCTATAACACGACGCCGTCACAAGCTATTTTCTATATATATTCAGGCATTGTTTTCATTATTTGTGGAAACTTGTAGAGTCTTAGAGCTGATATGATAGACGATTTTAAAGGCTTCTTATGCCATTCGTTATTCATATACTCTCATGTTTCATTGAAGTTAAGTAATTAATTAATTAATCATTCAGTATATCTATGTGTTTGATTATTTGTTTTTCTTCTCTTCTCTTTAACACGTTGGGCTAAATTTAATCGTGTTTCCTTATGATTGCATGAAACCTAGTTATAATACTTGATCTATTGTTTCTTGTTAGTGGTGTGCACGTTAGACATTAGAAAACTAGCGATAACCGTACTTTCGCATAAACGTTTAGTGAAACGTGATCTAATTAAGTGAAACCTCACGTTTGGGAAGATAATTAGAATAAGTTTTTAAAGCGCGTGATTTACTATTGGGTTTGACATTTAGCACCCGACTAGGTTATTACATAGATTGCGTTTCTGCCTAACTCGTCGTCGAATTAGAGGAATACTTCATATTACACTAACAAGGGCGTGACAACGTAATAGGTCAGATTGGGTAACTAAAGATTAGTGCATGATTAAGTGAACACGTTTGTTTGCCTATATGAGTCCACACCGATTTTACTGTTTATGTATAATTAGGAGTAGTTTAGATTGTAACCGGATTTCTGATCTATCACAGAAGACACTAATGCATTAGAATTCGTGGTGGTGGCGAGGATAAGGATCTAGCTGTCCGATGTGCTTTTATTTCGTGCTTGCATCGAATAGTTGCGTGAGATTGTAGTCACAGAGCAGTTTGGTTAAGAGATGCGCGAGTGCACTCTAGGGGGCTTTACGTTGATCGACATCGAGATCGATCACCATCTGATCATCAGTCTAAATCTATGACTTGGCTAGTCAGTCCTCTCTAACGAACCAATTCGACTATACACACATATTAGTGGTATCACTGATTGACTAAACACATGTACACCTAAAGTCAGTTGACTTGCTTCTAATCACGTCTATTTAGTTTTGAGGCACTTAACTAGCATAGAGCAACCAGCACTAGTTATCCTATCTATGCTACTCCTGGGTACACGGGCACTGAGCATCTGTACTGCACATTTCACATATACACACTAGGATAACTACTATATCTAGAGTCCGTAGACAATGAGGTTGATCCAAGGCTCATGTAAATATGCCAGGTGCGCATGTTCTATATCGAGGTTCTCGTTATGCGAGCCATCCTATGAGCCTCCAGTTCCAGAGACTGTGTGGAGAGCCGTTGCGCTCTCTCTATAGTCACTTCGGAGGGATAGAGCGGCATATATTCCACATACCTCGTCGGATTCATCCAATTATGTTAGGCGCCTTGCTGCACTGTATCGACCAGTTTTGGGACATGAGGCACATTTATTAATTCTACCTGCCGAAGTGAGTATACCGACATCTTTATAGGCTTGTCGCCATGTTCTGGGACAACGCATTAGGTACAGTACATGAGCGAGACTTTTGTCTACGAGTATCTGTTCTAGTAGTAGCTTGATGAGTTTCGATTCTTGGGGGCTCTTCTCACGAGGACTCTGAGCCTGATACAGATGTCTATGAACAACTATGGCCTTCTTTTGATCACTCCGTGTCGATGAATGATATACAGCAAGCTAGGGGCGCTATTGTCCAGGAACTAAAGAGTTATTGGTGTTACTTCATCTGTCTCCTATTAGGAAGCTTAGGACTCAGTACAGATCAGTTCTAACCAATATTAAGAACTCTGCGAGAAGTGAGCACTCTACGTAGTCATTAGCCTCCTTAAACCTTAACACCAATTTTACTTATGTCTCTACCTTCTGATACTCAGAGACTATTCTTATGATTAGTCGATTATTCTACACAGTACCTGAATTGTGTGAGTCCCTACTTCCATCAGTGAAAGAAGACACAGGATCTATATCTTTGGGGGTAGGGGGGTGGGGGACTTATTGAGATGATATCATACATATATATCTCTATATCTGGTTTATATATCTATATCTATATATTATCGTCTTAGTGTTGGGTGGTGGGTTTATATGCAGTGATAATATTTTATCTTCACTCTATATATCTGTCTTATTACTATTCTTAGATTTGCTGAGGTATGTCGCATGTAGGGGGTTTATTGTCTGTGGGTTCGATTCAGGTGATGTATGATCGAGACTAAGGAGGTATGCAACAGGTGTATGGCAGGTACATGAGTTTGATCATGTACATGAGGGGGTGTGGAGGCCGTCTCAATGCGTCACGAGTCTACGATAGTATCCGGTGGACTCTAGGAGGGGGGCTCATCTGTCATTTCTCATTTATGGTGAATACTGAGGGACCATAGGTCTCATGAACGCACGTAGCCATAGCTGAATGATTGGAGGATATTTAGAGTACGCTATTACAATGGTTCAAATTTTAGGATCGGAGGTGGTCATGGAGTGGATTCGCCTGGTTAAAGTACTCTGAGAGCGGATTCACTCAGTGCGGGTGTGTCGGTATGGGGTGTAGACGCGAGCAGCCACAGCACTGTTACCACAGTTTATACAGCAATAAGGAGTGGCTTCTATGGTTTATTCTCATGAAGGCGAATCGCGTTTAGGTGTGTGGAGCGCGGTATATAGGTAGTGATGTGGGTTATGAGGTGGCAGAACTGAGTCAAGACACGTGTGGCGGGCATAGTGGGTTGCTATACTATTATAGATGTGAGGATTCTAGAGGGTGATAGCTTGATTATAGTTGGCTAGTGACTGCTAGGCGCGTTGTTAGATTCAGGGGTGTTCTTATATATGTGGCACTCACATGAGTCTTAGGCTCATCAGGGTAAGCTGACATATGCGATGCGCTCAGCAATCTCGAGTCACAGAGGGGATCATATACTAGAAGTAGAGTGGTACTATGGAGAGCAATGTTGCACTGTCGGATCTGGACCGTGTAGATGGTAATTAGGGATGCTGATGCATAATATAGGAGGACATTAATTAAGAGTAGGCGGAGTTGGGGAGTTCTAATAATCTCTATTGTATCTTTTCTTGTTTTGTCTTGAGGGGGTCGAGGACATATGCGAGATAGACGTGTCTGTAGGCACACGTGGTGGGTGCTGAGGATACGTAGCGAGGAATACAGACAGTTCGATGTGACAGTGGCGGATTGACGTCGTAGGAGAGTAGATGAAGGATGTGAGAGCGTTGCATCGGAGTATATCGATAGCGAGTATTGTCGAGATGGCGTGCATGGGAGACCACAACTCAGAGATCGAGGTGCGGATGTATCAGTGTATTGTGAGACTGTGGACTAGATTGTGAGTAATCCGTGATCACACAATAATGTGCGTGTTCATCTGCGGTACTAACACGGATTGGTGATATCTCATACAAGGTTCTTTAATCTATGGTCAGTTGAGACTCTACAAAGTAGTCATCATACTAGCAGTACGGCTGTACGATTGGTTGGCAGGGGCATGTAGCCGCAGAAGTGTAACATTTCTGATCTATAGGAACTATTAATGGGGGGGTCTGACAGCGGCCACAACGGGTTTAAAGGCGTATACAGAGGGTTTGATCCTGATAAGATTGATTATCCTGGATCAAAGTAGGGGTTGACCTCGGTTGAATGAGTCTACATAGTGTGACTGGTCTCTCGAGGAGTGTGGGGATGGGGGGGAGGGGAGGGGGGGGGGAGGGGAGGGGTGTTTTTTTATATCTGATCTATTTTTGAGGTTATGAGGTTAAGTGTTTTTAAGTGGGGAAGTGGGGGGGGGGGGGGGGGGGGGGGTGTGTGTGCTGTGACGTATTGTATGGTGTGGGTGGGGGGGTGTGTTGTATTGTGAGGGGGGGGGGAAGGTGAAGGGGTTAATGACAGAGACATGTGGACAACAATAGCCAGTAGAACAGGGGTGTAGGCAAGTTGACGGGTCATATGAGGTACTATGATGAATGGACACATGATTATTCTGGTGGAGATGAGAGTGTTTTCTGGATCTGATAGGGCAGAGGACAGTGTGAATATGAGGTTTATGTGGGTGGTGAGGGGGAGAGATAGGATGAGTATACAACATGCGATGGAGGGGTATGAGGGATGGAATTGGAGGACAGGTGGCAGCACAGGATGTCATACGATGGCAGGGGTAGAGATATGTCTAGCGTGCAGATTGGATTTAGGGGTAGGACGGTAGACTGGGTATCAGAGAGGTCTGCAGACTACATGGTGCACAAGGGTTTAGGAGGCACACCAGTGTCAGTCTCTCTCATGGATGAGGTGATGGGGTAGGTGGAGGGTGGTAGTATTGATCTATTGCACAATGAGGACATTCTGGTGGGAAGATCATAGATAGACTTGTGATATGTAAGACGTACACATGGATATAGTGGCATGAGGTCTTGGCAGAGTGAAGTGATACTATGGTCTGCGGTTAGATTCATATGCATGTTATTGTGAGGACGCTTGTGCCAGCTATAGGAAATTGTGTGATACTGCTGATCGGTGGTGTCGTCACAGAAGACATAATAGGATGGTGACAGAGACGTGATGAGGTAGAAAGAGTGCTGTGAGTGGGTGTGTGTGTGGATTTACACAATTGTTGGTGCAGAGGCGACGTGTGAGTGGGCATCATTGAAGGTGCAGCGCAATCAAAAGGTATGTAGCTGCACGAGATGTAACGAGATGCTGGGAGTGTGCATCATTGTTGATGGCATGGGAGGTTATGTGATCTGATTGACATGGAGAATATTTCACACGGAATGTGTGCATGAAGGATCAATTGTTGCGTACACGGAGAGGTCATGTGGTAAGATTCACAGATAGAAATATAATGGTTGCGACGAGTCCAGATGGCTGCAGTCAGAATACTGTTTAGGTATTGAGACTTCTGGCAGTCTACAATGTCTGACACAGGATGGTGCGGTGAGTGGACAAGTCAATTGGGAATTGTGGAACATATTGAAGGGTTGGGCTGTAAGGCAGCTGGGAGGGATGATGGGGGAAAAGGGTAGGGTATTGGAAAAGTATTTGGGTAATGGTAGTGGAATGTAGACGCATAGACGAGTGGATGCGATGTGTCGCCAGGCATCTGCATGTGGGAGGGGGCGTAGGCGTGAGCCAATACAGATGGGATATGAGTATGATACCACATCACATCAAAAAAAATACATGCTGAGTTCACACACGCATGGGACTGCATGGTGTTTCAGATAGGATATAGGAATGACATATGACAAGTAGAATACTATAGTTTTAACAGTAATGCTAATTAAATGTTGGTGGAGGATAGACGTTATACACAATCAAGTCATGTCGAGTTGATGGCGCAGAGATGGGGTGTGCAATACATAGCTCTGTGGAATGCTGCTGATATGGATAAAGTCAAAGGATATAACAACTATTATATGATCGATTATGTTTTGGGGGGTACAAGCTACAATGGTGGGTTATGAAGAGATTTTTAACGTTGGGGGATGTGTGTAGTCTGGTGTAATGATTGAAGATATATAGGTCCACTATACGGGGTTGTAGTGTATCTCTGAGGCTGTGGACTTGGGGTAAATCGTGGAGGGGGGGATTTGTGAGTGATAGATATTGTTGGGCATTATAGATGTTGATCGTCAGCAACTGGGTATTCATAGGGGTTATGATTGGGTGGGAATTGCGGAATTTGCCCGTGTTTGTTGCTGATCACCCTTCGGATCTAGCGACTCTGATGTATTCAGATTTGTTGGGCAGAAGACTACTGGATAGGTTATTGGGTGCTTAAGGAAGCTCAGACCATTCTTGGCATCTATTCGCTGTAAGGTCTCTTGAGTGCTGGTATCCGTCCCGAGTACCTCGGCACACTGGCGTAGTCTGTGGTGCTGTACGGCCAGCATTGGTGTCCGTTGCGAGCAGTCCAGCGCATTCATGTAATACTATACGGTCAGAGTTCACATCTAGTCTCTCATAATACACAGACTTCTAACAACGCGAATGGAGGAGAGAAAAGTAGAGTTGCAGAAGGGACTTCTTATGAGAATGCTTGTATGATCGCATACGAGCAATAGACGAAACACAGACGGTGTAAGTACGAACATGAATCTTGCATGAGAACACAGTGGATTCTTGAGGCACACTTCTGAGATTCTCCTATGCGTATTTCGAAAATACTCTGGCTTAAGGTTATTGTGACAAAATCATTCATAGAAATAAGATGGCAACGCTCGAAGGCTGGCACTACTCGCAGAGGAAAACTATGTGATCACAGCATAGTCATTGCTCAGTTTGCGGTACACATCCGCAGGCGTATCGCTGTCATCAAGATCGAGTATAGAACAACGTGAGAGAGACATATGCAATCTATCAGTTGTGACCAACATATTACACTTCATGCAACAGTTCGATACACGCTCAGGATCGAAGATGAAGGTCAACACACTTGAACAGGGTGTGTGATTACTGGTATCGTGGCTATGGCAGTGGAGTAATCTCAAGTTTCTCATGCAATAAGAACGTTGACTCTACCCTCTTGCTGCACAAGGTCCATATATACTCTGGTGAAATGAGCTTCAAATCTTGTGGCAATGTTTGAAAACATATGAAGAATCACCTAATCCGTGCATTCTTTAATTGTGTTAAGTTACTGCATTACCGTTAACAGGGGGGGGGGGAGGGGGGGGGGGTGGGGGGGGGGGGGGGGGGGGGGGGGGGGGGGGGGGGGGGGGGGGGGGGGGGGGGGTGGGGGGGGGGGGGGGGGGGGGGGGGGGGTACTATATATATATGAGCAACAGGACACACAAGATGTGAGTGTGTGGTGGGGGTGGTTGGGGGGGGGGGGGGGGGTTGGGGTGGGGGGGGGGGGGGAACACATTAATGGGTGGGGAGAAAGGGGGGGGGTGGGGGGGGGGGTGGGGGGGGGGGGGGGGGAACAACACAATGTGGGACATCACATATAAAAAAGGGGGGGGGGGGGGGGGGGGGGTTGGTGGGTGGGGGGGGGGGGTTCTTGGGGGGGGTGTATATAGTGGGGGGTATATACAATTTGGGGGGGGGTGGGCTCTAGTGTATATATTGATTGGTGGTGTGGGGGGGGGTGTATATTGGGTGTTTTGGTGGTTAGTGGGTTTGTGGGGGTGTGTTGGTGTTTGGGGGTGGGATGGGTTGGTATTGGGTAGGTGTGTAATGGTGTGTTGGGGGAGGTAGGATGTGATGTTGTGGTTAGGTGGATGGGAGTTTTTTTTGGGGGGGGATTATGACGGTATTGTGTGGGAATGGTTGTTTTTTTGTTTTGATGTGACTAGGAGACGATTGTAGTGGGGGGAGGGTAGAAGGAAGGACTGGAGATAGAGGATGTTTGAGATCAGTAGGAGGGCAGATTATGCAGAGGAGCGTGGAACGATAGATGAATGGCTATGAATTCAGGGGTAGATAATGGTGAGTTTTGGAAGTTGAACAGAATGTCCGTTACATTATCTAGGGTATACATAGCAGGGTGGGGATACGGTGTATGCATTAAGGTGAGAGGTGGAGTCGCGTATGATTAAAACCAAAGATTAGGAGTTGGGACATAGCTGGAGCATTGACAGTGGTGCAGGAGATGATCTACAGACATCCGCAAGCAAGTTCATCAGGTACCTAGAGCATCGAGCAAGATCGTATAGGATAGCATCGCAATCGTGTTCTGTTGTTGAAGCACTGGAGATCTAGACTGACGGAACGCACATGTACTTTATACGGGTGTGTTTGTGTGTGAGTGCAGTGAAAAGCCAAGCGTAGACCTGCTATCTACACATTGTTCACAAGTCACGCTGAGTACTCTAAATTTGAGCTGACATTTGTGGCACAAAGGGCGGAAAGAGCAGTGTAGGCACGCTTATTTGAGTTTAAAGAGCGTTGGAGTTGAAAATCGATGGTATGCGCAGATGGAATCTGTATTAGTGACCAGCAGTCTGACACAGTGTCATGTAACATAATCGAGTAACAGCATACACTCTTCTTCATCCCACACTTCAAGACATGCCACCACAGCCAATCAGCACGCATCTCCTCTAGCATGGGCTTGTGCGACTGCTATGCATTTGATATGAGGTTTCTTCATACTGTCTCCATGCGGCTTTGCGCACACACACAGCCAAGCGGACAAGTGCAACAGGACGTTACTACAAGGCCAGCACCACCTAATCGGATAAGCACCATTCAGTATTGACTATCGACTGACAATTACAGAAGTCATGAGTGAGACAGTACATCACACTTTGGGCGTGGACATGACAATCTGATCTTCCTTAATCCTGATCTACTCCGCAATTGTTCTCTCTAAGTAAAATCAACAAGCATGAATGGATGCTGTTTTGTCATGTAATCGACAGGACAAGACCCACTGTATAAGAGATTCAGTTAGACAGTCTAGACGGCCCAGCTCAGAGCATTACATACCACTATCTTGCTCCCTCAATAGCCCTGGTCATTATTTCGCTAGGTGAATAAGAACACTACAGATAAAGCGTGGACACCCTTCTTGTCACTTTCTTACGCCAGCCAACGAACTATTTCATCTCCTTATATATGACACACGCATAATGCCCTTTAGCATGGCCCACACCTCAGACAAATCAACATGCACTCCAGCAGTGGCGGTGACTGCCGAGCTTCAAAACATAGTCGGATCATTGGAATAGCGCGCGCTGGTAACTCCCAACAGAGCCACACACATTGCAAGAATAACATTAGATTCATTGAAAGATTCTTCCAAGAAGCTTAGTTAGCGTGTCCCTTCTGCTGGACTGAGGTCCACGTAGGTAAGACTCGAGTGGCGTTGAGAGCGCAGCGGCTTCTGAAGGACACATGCAAATGACAAGATCACATCAATGCAGAGTTATCACACCATGGCTTAGACATCTTCGCACTCACGTAGCAAGAGTGAATTTCTCTCTATATGTGTATCTCATTTACTCACTCTGCTCTCTATCAGAGAGACCAATTGGAAAACACATACTAAGTCACAACACTATAGCTAATCCTGCTCACACAAAACTGCGCCGCAAGAGAATTTCATAGTGAGTTCTCACTTTCTGCCTTCTAGGTCTATTTACTTGATAGTGCGAACTCAGACACCAATAACATAAAACATTAAACGTCATATATAGATCAAGCAGTCGTTACTGTACGCCAACACGTCAGCAAGGGACTACCCCAGCTTTAACACAATGCACATTAGTATCAACAAACGAAGCAACTATTCATAACCATGTCACAAACTAGCTCACATGTACTCTGCACGAAGATGCATCTTGATGCAACATTCATCGAACCACAACACACTGCTTACGCGATCTTCCAGACACACTCAATACAAGAGAAAAGACATAGTCAATGCTCTACTTGACATAGCTTGCACGCACATGCACCTCAAGCCAAGCAATGTATGATGTCATAAGACCCGACACAACACAAATGAAACTCTCACTGTGTCACTGCGCCCACATCTTGCCAAAGTACAATAGCGATTCCTACGCTCTACATGTGATCTCTCACACATATCTAGAGATCTCACGAGTTACCCAACCATCAACAGAGCAAAGAAACACGCGCATAGAAGTTAACCGTTCAATTATAGTAAGCACTTGTCATATCATTGGAACACAGTGAAAAGTAATCGGAGCAACTGGCTACGACATTTCAACCTCACAAAGTCAAAAACTGGTCTGTTAAATGTGTGTTCGACATAGAAAGCCATTTCAAGATTCGCAGAGATTGTATCATCTATAACTAAGAAAGTGAGAAAAGGGCTATCTCTGTCAGCCTGGCTATTGTTCCAGACAACGTACAGGGACTGGCTAATACCACCTTGTGGTAACACACAACCGTTATAGCAAAACCAGTATAGCACGAAACATACCTGACACTGGTATTCTACCACACGGCTCACACAGACGCACAATATTGCGCGGTCCAGGGGACATGCCACCTTGTACACGGCCTTAATGCTGGTACATGATCCATACATAACTAATACTAACCGTACAGGTTAGCATACCCCATCAGAATATAATTGATGAGGGTTATCGGGAGGTAACCAACGTAAGTTCCAATGACTATTCTTGTCTTCTAGAGGATCCTCCGAGTGACAGTAATGACATACCTTTTAAGAGTACGAGAATACTGAACTCTAGTATCCACACTAGTTCGTAATGCGAGCACACGTCAGCAGAGTCATACTCTGGTCACATGCGCGCCCGCCATCTGCACCATTCTTTATTGGTCTCTCAGATCCTGAATCTAGAGATTTTCAAGAGTTCCTTCAAGGAAGTGTATGTGTACCACGACCACTAAATGACGGAAACTCCAACTGTTCATCACACAAAGCGCGTGGCATTATTTTGTCTAAGATTCGGTAGATCATTCAAGTCAAAGAGCGTCGGCGATCAACCGTGACTTAGTGCTCCATACTCCAGCATAACACTTGTCTTGTACAGCTATACATATTATGGTCTAATCTTTAGTCTAAAGGGAAATATGCGGAAGCACACAGAATACGGCTAAGGTACTCAGAACCACTATAGTTAACAGGTCAGCAGGTTTATAATTCTAGCGCGTGCCATGATTACTCTGAGAGCTCAAATCCATTCAATAGTAGCACACAGTGTGGATGAGTTACCCATACTTCTTATTACAAACGAGTGACTGTACAACACAAAGAGTCCTTATGATGCTGATGTGCATGACCCTCTGGCGTAGTCTATAGCACTGCTTTGCAGTGTCTCTGAGGCTCCACTATGATGAGTGATTGATAACTCATGTATTTTGTTCGCGGTGTGGGCCATAGTATGGCAGAGTAGCAGACAGCGTGACACATCTTTGTAAAGAGTGGAGTGTCGTGATAGATACGGGTAGTGTGTGAGTATAGGGTGATTTGGCTGCTAGGTTATGTGGCTGTATCGTTGTGTGGGCAAGTTAACCTAGTGATCCAAGCTAGGAGCCGGTCTTTTGTTCTATGAGAGACATTGGAGCGAGAGGTGGGTGTTTCTGTCAGTACATCATCCTTTCTGCTTTTATGTATGTTGGTAGCACAGAGTCCAGAGTATCTATACAACATGGCTAAAGTACATGTTAAACTGATGTCAGGCTTATGGAGACAATATATTTACATATTGTTGATAGGTTGGTTTGGTCGGTCTGCTCAACTAAGGTAAACTCATAGGGCATTTGATGAATGTAAGCGGTGTCGTCAATATCACAAATATATGTGATACATTGGTGATCAGCGTATAGGTTCTGACTTGTTTACTGAAACCTCAGGAACAGTGTACATCTGTATTCTGTTCCTACTCTGACTTCTAGACAGTATATAGACTGCACATGCAGTGATCTTCAAGTCATCACAGTCTACAGCATTCGTCTACAACGTCACCAACAGACCTCAAGACCTTCAAACGTACAGAACATTTTAGTCCTAAAAGACGCACAGGTGAATCAAATGGACTTATCTCGACATGAAGAGCAAGGCACCTTTATCTCTAATTCTCTACTACAATCACAGTGATGAACAACGGGCTCGCCTGTTTCGATATGCATGTACAAGCCTACATGTACGCATTTCGAACTATCTCTCTACCATGTAGGCAAATGTTGTAAAGGGGTAATCTATGGGGGGCACTGCTGTGATTATGTTACAGCTTATCAAATTTCATACAGGTAACATACTCTAAAATAAAAATACAAACTTGTTAGGAAGGGGACAAAACCTCTATGTATCGCAAAATATCTGCCTTCCCTACGAGTTTAATCTTGCGAACTAGACATGGTGGACCCATACACTGTATACTGCTTGGCTCTGCCAATAAAGGGCTTCAAATCAGTGAACTTTACAAACAAAGCGGCCCTTCCCTCGTGTGCACAGGCAGACCCCCAAACCATTACGGGACGACGGCGCGCGCACGTAAAGATCTCACACATTAGGAGGATACGTACCATATACTTCTCACTACTTCCATTCCTGTGCAGTTGAGTCTCATGCTCGGCGCTCCATACTTTACTTTCTGGACTATGCCGACTTCTAGGTCATCATTTACGACTATAATCGATGCTCAGGACCACGAGAGGTACAGGTTACACACACGAGATACAACTGGAGGATGTACGCAAGATCTTATTCCCTTGGGGATCTGTATACCGTTTTGAAGTAGAGATACTAGCAAAGTAATAAGCAGATCTGCATAGCACAAGATGTGTTACATGTGTCTATGGAGAGTATTGTGGGTTAACCTTCAGTTTATGAGTGTCACATCTCAGAGATGTGTTTACTATAGATACACTCTCTCATGTAGTCACATAGTATTCATTGGGCTATCTCTGATAACTTCTCTATTACATTACTCAATGCTCACAGCAACACTGTCATTTAATACCTGCGGCACTACACCATCTTTTTTACTGTATTAACATACATATGGTTCCGTGAAACGGTCGAGTCCTGCGGGACTAGTGCAAACGGATCAGGGCAGATTGTGTCTAGACATCTCTCAGATCACGTGGTCGGATCATTCGTTGCTCCGGATGACTCACACCCTCACGATGCTTGGAACTCTTACGGATGTAACGCTGACAGACATATTACATTTGCAATAGGCGTACACTACAGATTACACTAAGCTTTATGTCGACACAAGGAGGCAGTATGCTCATAGCGATTACAAACGAACTGGCGACGATTTAAGTTACCCGAACTTAGAGGGTGCGTACGATCACGTAGATTAGGCGAGGGGGTAGGAGATTTGTGTAGAGATACTTACGCGTTTGAGAGCACCATATCTAACTCACATCTGTATTGTCGTGCAGGTTGGAGTTTACTTATCGAGTTCAGAGATATAAGCGGGAAGCTTACTAACACAGGGGGCAATTAGAATTATTGATGTAGACAGAGACGTAGCTGAATTACCGGCGCAAGTTCGCGAAGAGCACAGCCGCCTAGAGATGCGGTCTGGTGGTATCATTGGTCACTCAAGACCTTGAGAACACATTAGCGCGCAGAGGAGACAGTACGCGTTTTTGTTGGATGGGTGCTTCAGAGGTGTAAGCGTTTTGCACACAAATAGTCTCATCATTGATGAGTTGCGTTCATCATACGGAGTGGACAGAGTGGTGGGGAGAGGGGGAGGAGAGGACCGTACAGTGCGAATAGAGGTTTTTGGATGGTAGGGACTTGAGTGCTTATGGACTGAGGTGATGTGTAAGCGGGCTTAGTACGCATCGGGTATACGCAGGATGCAGATGCATTTGGGCTGGGGGGGGCCTACTTTCGAGGGTGAGTAGTCTCAGATGGCATGGCTAAACCGTTTTAAACTTATTGAGACGAGATCTATGCAGTATGTGGGTGCGCAGACTGTAAGTGATCTGTATATATCTATGAGTTAACGAGGACTGAGATTTCCAAGAGTGTCTATAATGCGATGAGGTACAGATATCAATGAGAGCACTCTGGTAGATACGTGTAGTATTGGACGATACTATTGTTGCTGTGCGGTAATCACATGAGTGAGATTGATTTTTACAGGGGAGGAGCATTTCTGGATACTGCATTGCATCGAGGCGGATACTTGGCGCTAAAGGCACTGTAAACTATCTATCGATCGAGGGAGGTACTAGTTACACGGGTGCATCAGAGTCGTTCTGTCACATACATAGATTGTGCTGCTCACAGACAGCTCTCTAGGCTCTATAAATCGGATAAGAAATAACATGGGAGCGATGAGAGATGTGCGACAGATCGGCGTCATATGGCTCGTGTGCGGTGGCATGTAGCTGACAGTAAACAGGACATCAGAAGGATAGCACACTTAGATTAGAGGGGCGGGTACACAGTTGATGTGTTGGTATTGAAGTAGTCTTCGATGTTGATGCTCATCATAGTCAAGGCGTCGGGTTGTGATGAGGTTGTAGATTCTGTGTTCTGGCGCAAAGGTATGTATATACTCTGCAGGATACGATCGTCCTGTTCTTCGGAAGCACGGTGAGTCATGAGATAATTCTCTAAGAGGAGTGAGGGTTGGACTGTGTCAGGGGAGGGATAGGGCATGGTAACAAATGATTACTTTCGACAAATTGGTGGTTTAGTATGTGTAAGGAGGGGGGGTCAAGGGGCATTATCTACATGTAATGGAGCGGTGTATCTCGAAACATAGACACAAGCTGCGTAGCGTCCAGGGGAGCGATCTTTGGGGTCTGGTTTCTTGTCTGGTTCGTCAGACTTGGTAGGTGTTTACCAGGTTTACGTAGCTGGGGTGTTCGTGTCGTCAGGACACGCCTTAGAGTAGATTTACCATCTTGATTGTCTTGAGGGGGATGCTCGAGGAAATGTGGATGCACAAGTCTTGAACGATTCTAGTTTAAGTGTGTCTTGTTTGTGTAGTGTGACGTTCTGCTTTCATGAGTCAAGGAGGACGGCGTTTGGTGAGGCAGTCAATCTGTTCCTTTCAACAGCTTTCCAATGCTGAGAGAATGGTAAGAAAGAAGTGCGAGTGCTACTCGCACTCGCTTACGGGCTATAGGTTTCGCGGATGATATGAGACTTGGTCTGGCTGGACCTTATGGTATCAAAACGCACTATCTAATGTACTTATGTTGAGTTCAAAGCATGTCTGTGCTAAATCTGGTAAAGATACATCGGCAACTGCTAAGATGTACAGTGGGGATGCACAGACTAAGCCTGATGTGGATAGGGCGGTCATGCATATTTCTCTCTCTCTACAGTGAAGCCTATGCTAGGTACTATGCGCTCAAATACACTGCATGTGTCTTATACATGTGAACGATCGACAGCGACGATAGGACGCTGAGGTTGTTAGTGTGAGGCCCGCATTATACGTGTCATTATCGGTTTGTACATGGTATGTAGATATCGCGTGAGTGACTTACTTGTAGGGTGGACGCTGCGGAGGGAGATACTTTGCGACAAATAGTCTAGTTTGTTGGGTTCTAGGAGAGTGGAGGGCACTACAGCAAGTGTGGCCTATAGTCATGTGTGATTTTTTGAGGGGATAGCAAGGGTAGCATGCTAGTTAGGTGCGAGTGCTGGATGAATAGTTGGTATATAGGGATAGCAAGTGTGTGTATGTCTGGCAGATCTGCGGCAGTTCGTGGTATGGGTTTGGAAGTAGGGATTTTGAGTGTCACGATGATTATGGACGGTTATCTGCTGTCTCGACATAACTTAGGCTCTAGAAAGATGCGTAGGACGGAATTATTTAGGATGGCTTCGGACAGTCAAACACCAGGTTGGGATGTTAGACTTGTTAGGCAGGGGAGGCATTGAACAAGTGTTATTCTGCGAGGGTGTAAAGGGATTACACAATGAGGGCACTAGGGTGAGAAGCATGAGAGAGCGACACAGAACGTTTATCTGTTGTAGTACATAGAGATCTCTCATCTATATTGGGCGTGTCATATGATGATAGAGTAATGGAAGCTTGCCTTAGTGGGGTGGTGGACTATCAGATCGTTGTTTGGTAGGATGTGTAGCGTGAGGCAGTACTTACGGCATCAAGGCGGACACTGAGAGGATGATCGGTGACTAGTACAAGATTGATTCAATAGACTCACTATAAGACGACGTTATTGCTCTAGTGCGCGGAAGGGACACTACATAAGATTCGTCAAATGACAGGGTGGGGTGAAGTAGTATGATGGGGCTTTATTATGATTATGCTTCAGTGGTGCAATCATCCTGGCGTTTTGACTCTTGATGCCATGGGGGGGGGGGGGGGGGGGGGGGGGGGGGGGAGGAGAGGTGGCTACAGTCTCGAAGGATGTCTTGTAGGCAAATGATCAATGAAACAATCACAAAGATCAGGAGGTAGAACAAATGATGTTCTTGCGCGCTGTGAGCCGGTTTTGGCTAATAGTGTGAGGTGTGTTTTGGGGGGGCAATGGTAACTATGAAAATGGATTGGGTTTCTCTGTACGATGGGCATCAGACTACTAGTTTGCAGGGGTGTCTCGTAGCTATCTAGGGTGGATGCTATAATTCAATGCCTACCTGGCCGAGGCTTGAGACTGGTTCTCTGCTATCCGAGGTCTAATAAGATATGCTTGAGTCTTGCGTTACAGTATGTGGACAAACTTGAGTTATTAAAAAATGGGACAAAGAAGATATCATGTGGTTCAAAAGTGTATGTTGATGAGATCCATTTGTTGTAGAGCCTCAGTACCACCACGAACTAAACGTTCGCAGGCTGTGCAGGAGTTTGACAAGCTCGTAATGATTGGCAAAGTGCTGTACATGTTAATGATTGGAGATTATCCACATGGGACTAGTGCGGTCTACGAACATATATTTCACAAGAGATAGGTCGTAAACTGCGGAGATGTTGCTCAGACAGACAACAATAAAGCGACCAGATATCCGCGTGCGTCACACTAAGGTACACTAGCACTCTCAGAAGTGCAGACAGGGCATCTGACACAGTATGTCAGAGGCTAATAATATCTCTCAATGACTCATATTGTTGGAAATCATGTGTAATAAGTGTTTGAAGGAAGACAACTATGCAATACAGGCATCCCTCCATTTCCTAGCACTTTGCCTCACATATTGTGGAGGTTCACACTACACTAGTAACTAGATGTCGAAGCCTGGCGTATGTAAAGCGCAGCTGCTTTTTGTATACAAGCATTATAGCATGAAGACAGTGAGGCTAATGTCAGTCACATACATCCTTGTCTTTTGATTTGATCCTATCACGCCTCTTAGAAGCGGTGTCGTTGAGACATTAAGATATGTGGTGCAATGTTTGAAGCTTTGTATATCTATGAGACCTAGACATCACTGACATATCAGGGCACACCCATCAGCTCCTTATATATAACTTATGGTCCAATAATACGGTTGTCTATCGATGATAAAATCATACTATATGTTGCTCAAGACTATGTAAGGCATGGGCTGGCGCCAAAAAGTGAGTGTACATCAACGTTGACCACAAGGACCCTATTCTCTTTTACATAACAAAGTGCGAGCGAGACGAGAGGAAGGTGATTAGATTTCTTTACAGCGTGGTTCCAGGAAGTAGATACTCTGTATATATCGGCTAAGTTGGGGCTGGTCTTTCAGGGGAAGGCATCTTTTGGATCGAGCCAAAACAAGTCTACTTGGTGAGTGTATGAGTCCTGGATAGCCTATCTATCGCTGGCACAAGTGGCCATATGTATCCACAGATTGTGTGCAGGTTTTTCCTCTAAGTACTCGTGTTCTGGTTACGATGGGGAGAAACATCTCCACTCTAAAACCTGGTGGGTCTGGTAAATTTTTTATTATTGGTCTACTTTATACGGACAGTTTGTTGCCTAGTGCATTGAGGAAAACTTTCACCGTTCAATCGAATTACAGTGAAGTGTATCCTATCTGTTTAGTGAAGAGTGATTAATGCATTCAACGATGGTGAGTCTTTGCAGACCGGACGCCAAGTATGTTGACGAGCGGTAGAACACATTAATGCTCAAGTGCATAAGAGGTTATGTCAAAATTCACATCTTGGCTATGAGAAGTGGCCAAGGGTATTATACACACATTTTGATCATAATAACGCTTTCCCATCGGAGAACCAAAAGCTACTGAGCATTCCTGATCAAACAGAATTGATGAAAGAAGCCGAGTTGATGTGAAATGCGTGCACACTTCAATCAGATTGCTTCAAGATTCACAGGGTTTCCCTCAACCAGTCTCCAGTCTAGCATCTTCTGCACTCCTACAGGACTGAAATAGCCACTATAGTAGTGTTTTAGCGATGCTCTCTACCATTTTATTTAGTTTCCTCTCAGAGGTTGAGTAACGAGAGAGACGACTACCCACTTAGACTTTGCATCGATCAATACATAAATTTAGTCTCACGACAGACTTAAAATGATCTTCAACTTGCAGCGTCTAAATCTTTGTCCATCCACTAATTCGCGTTGGAGATGGACCTGAAATGGTTTCATCTCATCAGAGAGAATCAAGCTACACATTTTGACAGGTTAACTTGGGAGCAGTCATCTTGAGAGCCCATAGCTGAGATACATTGTGATCGAGTTCTACGGGTAGTATGACTTAGTTGATATTACAGGTCACTTATAGTCTTAATTCTCTCGTCTACAGTGAGTGGACTTGTCTTACACTCTTTGGATACAACAATTTACTTAGGCGCTTACTCTGCGATATGACAATGAAACAACCTTCTGATGTAGATGTCTAGCGAGTCTGTATATTCAACTGACGGCTGTCTAGTATGTACGATTTTTACTCGTCTGGTACTCATATCTTGCATAGCGCACGACTCAGCAGCAGTATTAGTGTTAGTACTTTCTTGGATACTCTATTCTTAACGATCTAACTAGATGTCTTACTATGGTATTACTAACTTCACAGCATGACTCAGGCACATGTACAAGATCACATCCCAGAGATTGGTGATGCCTTGTTTTAACGCTCGGTACATTTGATTTATGTCGCTGTGACATAGGATTCCAGGTTGACTACAGTTCAGCACGCTAGTAGTGTAACATTATTACGCTTCTGCTATGAGAGTTAGATACACGACTCAACCGATTATATTCATTTGATGTTATGACATTGACACATGATATTTGCGTTATTATTAGAATATAGCTGCTCATTAGTGTGTGAGAAGAGTTCATCTGACACATAGGAGGACAGTCTTCTTGATACTAAGTGGTAGTCCGTGTCGGCTATCTTTTGTTTTAGATGATATTCTGACACAAGGTTAGGAAATAATTGGACCTTGTTGTATTCTATAGGATGACCTAGCGTTTTGTCCAGGTGTAAATTTATACGTTTTAGTTAGGCTTTAAGTATTATTTATGATATGAATAACCCTCCGATGATTAGTCTTTAATCGTTACCATTTTAGGGGAGGCTTAGGGAGTATATATAAGAGTACTTGGAGATACTCTATCTCTTAGCTGTAGTGATCTGCTTCTGATTTAAACTAAGGTCATATATTCTTAGAGCATGGAGCTCTATTACTAATAAGAGGTAAGTTAATGATTTAAGAGATCTTCACCTTTTGGCATGAGTAAATGTATGTAATACAAGTTTTCTTCTGTGTACACAGTCTTAATTTTCTCAAGTTGACTCCTTGCGTGATGCTAATATAGCTAATACACTCCTTAGCAGTACATTTGCTGATTATTTTAATTACTATTGTGATATTAGTCTAAATTTCTATTTTTCTCTAGGTAACTTCATTGTTGCATGGAGTTAAGGATGTCAGAAATGTCTAGAATGTGACAGGTTGTGAATAACTAACATAACGTTCACTTTTTTGTAATTAGTCCTTCAACAAAAAGTACCCTAATAGTCTTGTATTCAGACAAGAGAGAAGCAGTATTATGGTCATAGTTCGAAACAACAACCATCATATGTATAAATTTCTTAAGGTGTGTGAACTGGATTAGAAAGGTTTTCTAAGCTTCTTATTGGTAGTAGACTTTTGGATAATTTTATTTACGATGCCAGGAATATGGTTGTTGTTAACACAGTAGAGATTAACTGGTTGCGGGAAAGATGAGTTGATGTATATTTGCTGTACTTGTAAACACTGCGTGTTCTACAATTACTGAGCGAAAATGTTAACCAGTGACAAGGGTGTGTTGCTGATTGTATGTATGATTGACTGGCGCTGGAAATATCTTAGCGTCTTCTAACAGCAGAATGAACTGACAAGAGTCTTAGAACACGTTTAGATACCTTTCCTGCCTTCAGTTACATCTTAGCCTTTTATTTTTACTATTCTCTACCACACTTTAGCACTACGTATAAAATCCTTTCTCTTTACATTCTTTACAAAGACATTATATCAATTTTCTTTTATCATCCGCAGCACAACTGTACAGAATTACCTTCACTGACCTCAGATACTAATTACCGTTATTTATTCAGTATCTCTCCAATCACTTCCGTTTTAGTGCTTACTTCAAAAACATGAGCTCAATTAAAATACTCGACAAAACATAATTAAGTGGGATTTGCGCAAGCCTGATGAAAGTGCAACCGGGTTTGCAGAGATATGTGGATTTCTAAAGAGGTTCTCCAAATCCAACCAACCTCTGGTAGGCTTTTAAAAAAAAAATTAAACTACCTTTCTAAGTCCCACTAATCCCTAAACTATCTCATGATTCCCTGTCAAAGAGAAACAGTTTTGGCAGACTCTCTGCCAAGTACTCTGTTGATGGGACTCTATGAGTTACACGCAACCTATTGATACTATGGCTTATACAATCACTGAGGCTTCCTATTAGAAGTACGCTTAAATAGCAGATGCATCAGGTTACCCCATGTTGCCAATACAATGAGATTTTTTTGAAGGGATGGGGGCATATGGGGAATCCTACGATGGATCTATTTAAATTTAAAACCTTTTGGAAAAGATGTTTCCACAGCCCCATTAGATTCCTCTTGGCCAACCCATATTTTGAACCAGGGTTAGGCAACAAGGTTGTATAGAGCTCTATAGCCGTTGTTGCTTGGGGGATCAATTTGCAGCATATATGCTACTCTTGCCTTGATTTGTCTTTCCACTGGCAGAGTTTATAATTTTTCAAAACTAATTTTTGATGGCATGGTGGCAAACTTGAAAAGTAAAACAAAGATTTTGATGTATCCTCGTTTGCTACAAATGATTTTGGATATACAAACTAAAAACAAACACCCATATCTGGTTGTGACCTTGACCAAAAAGATTTTTGGAAACATGAAAAGGGGTTTTAGAGGGGTACCAAGACCTTTGTTGCCTGCTATGTTCTCTATTGTTGATCCAAGTGCAGGACAAGAAGCTTCATCTATCACTCAAGCCGTCCACCATTGCGATCAAGTGTGTTCCATCACATCCCAATTCAATGCCACCCAGTAACCATCTGAAGCCACAACAATTCCTCATTTATCTCAACCTGCACCACCTACACCTATTGCTGAAACTACCACTGCATCACCTTCACCTTCACCTACACATGAACCAATGGAGCATACCTTTGAACAACAATCAACTGACCAACAACCACCTACACCTGGACAAGAAGCTACTACTTCCCAGTTAATGACAAGGATTGGTGACTTGGAGAAGCAGCTCAAGGAAACCAAACAGACCTTTGGGAAAGCTATACTCATTTTGGTGGAAAGAATAAAAACTTTGGAGGTTGCATTGAAGAGAAAGACCAAGAGGGTTCTTTTGTCTGATTCTGAGGAGGAAGAAATAGAGGCTCAAGGGAGGAAGACTCATGATTTAGATCCTCTGGTTTTCTGTTGATATAACAAGAGCTTATTACTCCTCAAAGACCTGTCAAGCTTCATGGTAGAGAACACGGTTAAAACATAAGCCCTACATACTCGAAGAAGCTGCCTGCAAACTTAACAAAAGTTCATAAAAAACCAAGTCGAGTGACAAAGGAAAGAGATACATGAGAAGAAGACTCAAAAGAATTTGCTGTGTACTAGTATGGACCTTTACAGAATTAATTCCTGCCTTGAAAAGTTTAATACTGGTGGCAGTAAAGTAGTTCTATAGTTAAAGATATTAATACTGACATGTGAATCCAGTTACTACTATAGCATAAAGTGCTCAGTACCCTCTCCAAACAGAGGAAGAAGAGTAGGAAAGCTCCTATGACAGAAAAGAAGAGACCAAGCTTCTAGAAAGACAAAAAGAAACAAATGCTTTAAGAAGAAGCAGGACTTGCTGAAGTATCAGATTAAGATGCTTTAGAAAAAGCTTTGGAAGAGGAAGAAGTGGCCAAACAAGTTCATTTGGATTCGCTTCTAGCTCAAAGGTTGGCTGAAGAGCAAGAATTAACAGAGCAACAAAAGAAAAGGAAGGCTCAAGTTCAATTTGAAGCTCAATCTTATACTGAAGAAGATTGGGACACTATTAGAGAAAAGCTTGAAGCAAATGCAGAATTGAAGGAGAGTGTGCTTGGAAAGGATCTTACTGTTGAAGATTATGCAAAAAGGATGGTAGAGTTGGTAATCAAAAAAAAACACTTTTCAGATGAAGAGGCTAGAGCAAAAAAAGATAACATATGACTCAAATCAAGCTCATAACAATATGTTCAAACTTTCTAAAGAATCAAGGGACATGGAAGTTGACTCAATTGAAGAAGTTGAATTTTGAAGAAGTGAAAGCAGAATTTGAAAAATTGGTTAAGCAATTGGATACCTATGTCCCCCCATGAACGTTGAAGCAACAAAGGAAAGTTTGAAGAGATTTTGGTGAAGAGATTCAGAACTAAAACTGGTAATGAAGCTAAAGTTTTGATGAAGAAGTACTCAACCAACAAGAGAAGTTGAAGAAGATAAAGATGATAAGCCAAGTCAAAGACTGGAAGAAAGAGAAAACAGAGAGGCTAGGAAAGGATCCTACATGACCATGATAATGGATGAATCTAAGATTCAGATGAAGCTAATAAAAAGATGATCCTACTCAGGTACTAATATCCTATTAATCCTGTTCGTGTAGCTACAAAAGCACCATATAGCATTAGAAGGATCATTAAGCAAGGAAGGAAAGGTGTATACCAGATTGTAAAGGAGAATGGAACTGATATGGTATACATAAGCTTTGGAGCAATGCTGACTGACATATCAAGAGATGATCTTACAAAGCTATACAGGATTGTCATGAAGAAACATGGTATGAATGAGCCAGAGATAATTTGAAAGGTACTTGGGAATACATGAAGACATGTTTGAAAAACCCTTATAAAGATTCAATTTGGAGTTTGCCAGGTCAACAAAGGTTAATTTGTTGGAGATACTATGATGCTTGCAGAGTACATTGTTGAACTTGGAGTCTGCATATTTTATAAGCAAATAAGAGAAATTATTTCTTTGTCTGCTAAAGTATGCAAAGCTATGTTGGACAAGAAACTTGAAGGAGGAAAACCAGATGAGGATTGTTATAAACTGTTAAAGATGATGGAGAAGCAAACTGGTATTAGAAAATAATGGAGATTGATGAGTTAGCAATCTAGAATGGAGATGAGGAGAACAACACTTGGTGGAGGGGTATAGCGCTACACGGTAACAAACAAAATGGATATCAGTCCATCCATGTCAATAGACACCAAGATTTGCTAGTCTAAGCAAACCGTCTCTTAGTTAAAGACTTCTCAAATCCGTTTTATGGTTGACAACTTGCCAATAAGTTGTATGGTTATCAACTCACCATATCTATGTTTGTAAAGAGTTGGCTAGCCCACAAGTTTATGGATTGTGGTAAAGGCTGTGGAAAAACCATAACTAGTCTATGAGATTATGGCTTATGGTAAAGACAAATTGCAAATCCATATTAGATGGTTGACACTTTACCAAAAAGTGGATGGTACATCAACTCACCAAATTTTATATACAAAGAGTTAATATGGTAATCAATCCACCATGGAATTTACTTTTTCTAGGTGCCAAAGGATTGACTAGCCCTGAGCAAACGGCTATAGGTAAAGGCATATCAAATCCGTTCATGGCTATAATGGTTTGCCAAAAACCATATGGTATTCAACTCACCAATGTTTCACGTACTGAGAGTTGAAATGGTTTTCAGTCGACTATCGACATGCACCTTTCTGGTGGCTAAAGGACTGGCTACTCCAGAGTTAATGGCTAACTGGTAAAGAGACATCAAATCCATTTAAAGTTTCAATGATTCACCTCTCACAGGAGTTAACACACCTGGAAGTGATGAGAATAGTCTGAAACTATATGATTTGATGTACATATAGTCAATGTAGCTATTTAAGTATTGCTGATATGAAGTGTTGCTAAAAAGTTTTGAAGAATAGTTGCTGCAAGGATCAAAAAGAGATATTTTGAAGAATTGCAGCTCAAGAATAATTTGAAGAGTTTTGTTTACAATATCCTCAGGAAGCTCAAATTGAAGACACTTGAAGAAACTTGAAGTTCACAAGTGACGATCAAGTTAGGGGAGGATTGTTGGGAAATATATTGTAAAAGACTTAATACTGGTAGTATAACAGTTAAGTCTGGTAGTATTAGTTAGTTCTGGTAGTACTAAGTTAAGTCTAGCAGTACTAAGTTAAGTCTGGCAGTACTATAGTTAGTACTGGTAGAGTGGCAGTACTATAGTTAGTACTGGTCATTTTTAGTTAAGTTTGTTTATGTAACAGAATAGTGATAATAGTTATCTTAGAGATATCTTAGGAGATATCTTAGGAAAGGATATGCATTATCCTTTCACACGTTTTGTATAGCCTTTTAGGGTTTCCTTAGTATATAAAAGGAACCCTACGGCATAGAGTTTTAGATAGCAAATAGAAGCATTGAAGCTTAATAGAAATCAATAGCAAAGTTAGTATTATATTGTGTTCTTCTTAATACTTGTGTTAAGATTCCGCATTAACACTTGGTATTCATAGTCAGTGTCTCTCACATAGTTGATTTGGATTTATTCAAGTTAACTATTGTCTTATAAAGGCTATATAGATCCAAAACCAAAGACCTACAGGGATTGTGCTTTGGATAAAAGCGAATCTTTTAAAAGCCTCTTGGAATACTTATCGTTGATTTTTATCCTTACGTATTTATATTTATATATTTATATTTATATTTATACAAAAAGGATGAGATCAGTTCCCTTCGGGGAGCTCGATGGTATTCTTATAGCCCTCGTGGCTTGGTCTGGAGTAATCTCCTAGAGTACGGATAGGATTCTCGTCTCCCATGGTGGTTGACGAGAATGGGTTGCGAAACAGTTAACAGGAAGAAAAGATAGGCTACAAGAAAGCTAATATGCAGGAATTAATTCTTACTTGAAAGGATTCAAACAAGTAGAACTAAGCTAAACTATGATCAATACCTAACTATTCCCCAGGCGACGGCGCCAAAAACTTGAAGTGCAATCGTCGTGATAGGAATTATTGTAAACAGACATAAGTCTGGTAGTTATAGAGTTAAGTCTGGTAGACATAGTTAAGTCTGCCAGTACTAAGTTAAGTCTGGCAGTACTATAGTTAGTACTGGTCTTATCTAGTTAGGTCTGTTTATGTAACAGGATAGTTAATTTAGAGATATCTTAGGAAAGGATATGCATTATAGAGATATTTTAGGAAAGGATATACATTATAGAGATATCTTAGGAAAGGATATGCATTATAGAGATATCTTAGGAAATGATATGCATTATCCTTTCACACGTTTGTAAAGCCAATTAGGGTTTCCTTGGTGTATAAAAGGAACCCTACGGCATAATGTTTTATAACAATAGAACCCTAATAGAAATCAATAGCAAATAGCAAAGTATTACATTGTGTTCTTCTTAGTACTTGTGTTAAGATTCCGCATTAACACATAGTATTCATAGTTATTGTCTCTCATATAGTTGATTTGGATTTATCCAAGTTAGCTATTGTCTTACAAAAGGCTAAACAGATCCAAGACTTTGGACCTACAAGTGGTATCAGAGCCTCTAGAGGGACTCTGAGTAAGAAGAATCACAAGATCCACAAACAATCACTTTCAGATCTAGAAAAATGTCTCAACCTGCTAATGATGTTTTCTCTCAACATCTTAGTGATGATGAAGCATCATTCCATGAAGATGCATCAGACAATGGTACTGCATCCAATAAACCAAAACAACAACAACAACAACTCATTCCTACAACAACCACAATCTCAAATATCAAACTCCCAATTCTGAAGAAGGAGGAGTATGATATATGGGCCATGGAGATGGAGCATTACCTTGAATATATTGACAATGATGTTTGGAAGGTAATTCAGAATGGAAATTCTAAGAAGAGAAAATTCCACTAAAGATGGTGTTATTAGGGACTTTCCACCAGTTCTGCTGCAAAATTCATGCGGTTGAAAAGTAAAGGAAGCAAGAACCATCTTACTTATGGCCATTCCAAGGAAATCTGAGACGATTTAATGGGAATGGAACGATCAAAAGAAATTTTGGGAAGCCATAAGGGACTAGGTTTTTGTGGTAATGCCAAATTCAAAGAAGATGCAGAAAGTTTGTTTTAGAAATAACAACAGTTTGAAGCAATTTACTATATCAAGTTTCAGAAGGGTTAGAAAAGGGAGATAGAACTGATACAAACAACTACTCTCACAGTTAGAAGCTCATGGTGCTGAAGTATCCACTGAGGATGCAAATCACAAGTTTCTCAGATCTTTGCCCTCAGCTTGGTCAAATCTGGCAATGACAATGAGAACCAAACTAGATGTTGACACTTTATCCATTGATGACTTGTATAATAACCTTAGGGTCTTTGAGCAGGAACTCACAAGTACCTCAAAATCATCTACAAGTGCTCAAAATGTTGCTTTTGTTTCACATAGCAAGAGCAGCACTAACAAGGTTAAGTCTGGTCATACTGGTGCTTACAGTACTTACACTCCTTCTACTTCTTCAAACAATATTCCAGAAAGAGAAGTTCCTGCTGGTTTTGCTGATGAAGTTATTTATTCACTCTTTGCCAAACAATCAGAAGATTTGGACTTGCTTCATGAAG
The DNA here is from genome assembly GCA_026074375.1 of Tanacetum coccineum. Classification (NCBI taxonomy): domain Eukaryota; kingdom Viridiplantae; phylum Streptophyta; class Magnoliopsida; order Asterales; family Asteraceae; genus Tanacetum; species Tanacetum coccineum. The sequence continues at coordinate 9,376 of BQNB010029403.1, read as the reverse complement.
ACCTAGAACAGATTGATGATTTGGACATTGAAGAGATGGACATAAATTGGCAGATAGAAATGATTGCTATTCAAATGAAGAAGTTTTATAAGAAAACTTGTTGGTTTTGACAAAAAGAAGCTTGAATGTTTCAAATGTCACAACACTGGTCATTTTGCTAGGGAATGTACATCCAAGGGGACAAATGATGGAAAGAAGAGAGACTCGTTTTATCAAGATCAAGGAGCTGGAAAGAAAGAGCAGAATCAGAACTGTTTGCTGACTATGGATGATGGTGTTGTCAATTGGGGAGAACATACAGTAGAAGAAGTAGAGACAAATCATGCACTCATGGCAATCAGCTCAAATAATGAGGTATCATTATGTTCTAAAACTTGCATTGATTCATATAATAAACTTAAAACCCTGTGTGATGAACAAACGAATCAGTTAGGTGAACAAGAAGCAAAAATTCTTGCCTATAATCAAGCTGTTAAGAAATTAGAAGCACAAATTGTTACTTTTCAAAAGCAGCAATTATCTCTAAATGAACAGCTTACATTTCAGGCAAATGAATTATATGAAAAAGATGAAAAGCTTAAAAAATATAGGAGAATAGGAATGAAAGCTGTAAAAGAAAAGGAACAATTGCATAAAACAGTAGATTCATGGAAGGATTCTTCTAAAAACCTTTGGAAATTAGTTAATTCTGGTATGACTTCAAATAGTAAAGTTGGCTTAGGGTATGGAATCAAATCAAACAATGAGGTTTTAAGCTATGAGGAAGAAATGAATTGTACTGTGTTTAATTGTACAGAAGAAGACTTTGTTGACAAACCTTTGTACAATAGATTTTCAAAGACTGATAATTTTAAAGGAGTTCCACATCCCTTAAATAGGACTATACTCCTAAACCACAACAGGAAATTGATGAATCTTTGTATGTTTATGGTAAAAAGGGACCTCAAAAGCATAAAACTAGTGCCTCAGATGACAAATCCATAGCTTTTCTACCGTCAATCAAATGACAGTGAAGGATCTTTTGGAAATCCCTCTGAGCACTCTTCTGAGTCTGAATCAGAAAGTATAAGTGTACCAAAAGAGATGTCTACGTCTAAGTCTGTTACAGCTAATGAAAAAGTTGTGTCTGAACCAAAACTAAAAGATGTTGAACCTAGTTGTGTAACACACGTAAAAACTCCTAGGCAACAAATGAAAAATCAAGAGACACCTAAAGTTAACAGAAAAAATTAGAATGAAATGATGGAAAGAGAACCAGGGGAAGGTTACTCTTTCATCAAGCAAAAGTGTTTTGTTTGTGGCAGCCTAAGTCATTTGATCAGAGATTGTGACTTTTATGAAAAGAAAATGGCAAGAGAGGCTGAGCTTAAGAAACAAAGGGTTTTTAATACTGGTAATGGGGTGGCCAAACCAGTATGGAACAATGCAAACAGGGTTAATCATGCTAATCAATTTGTACCTAGACCAGTACAACTCAATACTGGTAGGGCAAATGTTAATTCTGTTAGACCTAATGTTAATACTGGTAGGGCAACTGTTAATTCTGTTAGGCAAAATGTTAATTCTGTCAGGTCTAATGTTAATACTGGTAGTTTTAATATTAATATTGTTAAAGCTAAACAACCAATAAATACCAGTAACTCAAACAGTTTTAGTCTTGTAAGACCCCAGGTGAATAAGTTTAATCAAAGAAGTAATTTTTCAAAATCACATTCACCTGTGAGAAGACCCATTGTTAGAAATACAGCAAAAATGTCTTATACTCATGCTGTAAAGGGAAATTGGGGCACTGCTGTTAAGACCTCAGCAGGTTATAATTGGAGGAAAACTAGACCAAACTCCAATTGTAATAGTGGATCCAATTTTATTCGAACTGTAAATGCTAAAGGACCACAAGGCAGACCCAAGCCTCACATGACACTCCTAATTTATGAGAAAAGTAAATTGGGTTGCCTCCCAAGAAGTGCTTTTCTTTATTAACGAGTCTTGTAGCTAGACTCGAAGCCACACGTCAAGTGTCGTAGAAGTGGTCCAAGTCGATGATCTCTCTTGGACTTTCTCTTTCGGAGAGCTTCCTAGTAGTGGGAATTGATTGAAGGGTTTTGGTAAATTCCTCTCTATCAGTCAATTAGTCTAATCTTGGCATTCCATGCTCCATCTCCATTTTTTGGTGCTTTATCCCAGTTAATTGGTTTTTTAATTAGGTCATCTGATTCCGACATGTTACATTTAAGGTTAATGGGTATGGCTCCTAGAAATTCTACCATTATTCTAAACACTAAGGTATCCTTAAAAGGATTAAGCTCGGCATCTCTAGAAATTTCCCATTCTCCGAGTAAATGGCAGTCTAAGAAGTCCTTCCTAGCATAATAAGGGGTTTGTGCACCTACTCCGTCTAAGCTAGGTCGTGGTTTGTAGGATTCCCTTTTTCCAAGTGTGGTCCAATAAGATGCTTCCTCCTCACCTAAGTCTGCTCCTTTTACACCGAATATCGACCTAGTGATTCCATCTCATATTGCTATTTTGGCTATCCTAAAATCTATAACTGCGTTGGCGGTAGCTAAGAACCCTCTTCCTACCAACAAAGGGGTCTCGAGGTCCTTTTTCATATCAATTACGTATAAGTCATTTAATAGTTTTAATTTTCCTATGTGGACTTCTACGTCTTTCACAATCCTAACGGGGTAGGATTTGGTTCCATCGGCCAATCCAAAGATATGGTCAGTCTCTTCTAATAGTCCGATGTTAAGCTTTTTGAAAAGGTAAAGTGGGATTATATTTACGCATGATTCTAGATCGGCTAAGGTGTCGAAAGGTTTTGAGTGCCCTAATCTACAAGGTAGAGTGAATAGTCTAGGGTCTTCCATTTTTTCTGGTATTTATCATGGTCAGTCTCTTCTAATAGTCCGATGTTAAGCTTTTTGAAAAGGTAAAGTGGGATTATATTTACGCATGATCCTAGATCGGCCAAGGTGTCGAAAGGTTTTGAGTCCCCTAATCTACAAGGTAGAGTGAATAGTCTAGGGTCTTCCATTTTTTCTGGTATTTATCCTTAGACAAATGCTGATACCGTTTTAGGGGGGGGGGGTGGTCAAAGCGCGACTATGCGTAGGTGAGCTAGATATGGGGGGGCGGTGAGTATGGGTTTGGGGAGGGGGGGGGCGGGGTGGAGGCTAGGACTTTAAAGAACCGGCAGCTTAAATGCAAATCATGGAATTCATTCTTCAAGAGTTGGTTCGGGTTTTTTTTTTCTTTTTTTTGTTTTTTGGTTGTGGTGTTTGGGTTTCAACTCGGTTTCGAAGGCAGGTTGGGAAATGGTTGCCTCCTTGAAATTGTGCCTTGATAGCATTGATTGAGTTGGATGGGGGACATGAGCATTGAGGATCGATTGACGGGTAAGAACGAGCAGACGAAACTGGATGAGTCCCCAGTTTTGGGTTCTTAACCGTATCGCTAGGCAGCGTGCCTGCTATTCGATCGGTGATGACTTTTAACACAGTGTCGATTTTGTTGGTCATCTCGCTTTGCTGTTGTTTGAAATCGGCTTCAAACGTGGATAGTCTAGCGTCTTGAGATGCCATAAAGTTGGAAACCAATCCTTCAATGTTTGATTGACTATTAAAGCTTCGAGGATTGTTGTTAAAAGAACGGTTCAGGATCGAACCGTTAGATTGGAACCGGTTAGGTGGGTTTGAAAAGCTATTTTGGGAATTTTGGGGTTGTCTCCACCTAAGGTTTAGGTGACTTTTCTATGACAGATTATAGGAGTCACCAAGATTGTTTTGCTCAGGCTTGAAAGTATACCACTTACCTCCCGCTTCATCGGTACGCGAGGATGCGTATTTGACAAAGGCTTGTTTGGGATTTTTCAGGCAATACTGAGTGTCGTGGGGACCACTGTCATTTCACAATGAAGGTGTGATTTTTTTACTTGGGTGGGTTGTGTCGGAGTAATACGAGCTTTTATCAAGCATTGAACTTGATTTTCGAGCTCGATTAGACAGCGGTCGGATGTACTCGGGACATCTTGAGGCAATGCGATTGTCTTGATCGGCTTAGTGAAATCCCTTGAGTCGTTCTAACTTTCGTTGACATAAAGGGCGAGGTCCTCTAACAATGCCTAGGATTCTTTGGCATTATGTTCATGAAGCTTACCACCGGCCGATTGGTCAATGGTTCGTCTTGTGACGAGATTGACATGGTCATAAAAAATTTAGACTTGGAGCCAAAGGTCGATGCCATGATGAGGGACTTTTTGGAGTAAGTCCTTGAAACGAGTCCATGCTTCGGATAGAGATTCTCCATGATGTTGTTGGAACATCAGGATATCATTGCGGAGTTTTGCGGTCCTTCCCGGTGGAAATAATTGAGCAAGGAATCGGGTAGTAAGATCCTCCCATGTGGTGATGGATCCTGCTGGAAGACGTTCAAGCCAATTGCTAGCTTGATTGTGTAGGGAAAATTAAAACAAACGCAGGCGCGTTCTTTCCTTATTTTCACTGTCAAGGTCGAGTGAGTCCACAAGTTTAAGGAAATCCTTGAGGTGTTGGTTTAGATCCTCAAACCGAAGTCCGTAGAATGAGCATCCGTTTTGCACCAACCGGATGGTGTCGGATCAAAGAGGTACCACGTTGTTCCCTACAGGGAGCTCGATGATATTCCTATAGCCCTCGTGGATAGGTTTGGAGTAGTCTCCTAGAGTACGGATAGGATTCTCGCCTCCCATGGTGGTTGGCGAGAATGGGTTATGAAACAAATAACACGAAGAAAAGATAGACTACAAGAAAGCTATTATGCGGAAATTAAATCTTACTTGAAAGGATTCTAGCAAGTATAACTAAGCTAAACTATGATCAAAACCTAACCATTCCCCAGGCAGCGACGCAAAAAACTTGATGCGGTTGTCGTTAGACTTCAACAAGAAGTTTTACAACTCCCTGGGCAGAGCACCTAATCGTTGTAGTAGTAGTATAGGTAAGACTCGGGGGTTGTTATCGTTCACTCGAGGAATAGGTTGGGAAGGCTTGATCATGGTCTAACAGAATTCTAAAAGTTGAGGGAAGATTATTTTTGTGTTTTTTTTGTATTTTATGGAAAGCAAGTAAACCATATAATTGGAGAGGTTGGTTTGGTTTTAGCTATTAAACTAAATATAAATCTAAACTGATGGTGATGACAATAAGATAAAAGACTGTGTTTATTTAATCATGTATTACTTCCTAAATTGCTTCTCATAGTGTTGTTGCCTTGTCACACTTGTGATGATCTATGTAATTATTTCCTAAGTCATGAACGAATTACACGAACCCGCCGTCTACTTAGCATTCCGTTAGAGCAACGCACAAACAAGGTAGTATGAAGACTATTACAAGGCCCCTAAGGGTACACTAAGTGCATGTGAAATACATTAAAAGTGGATCAACCATATTAGGGGGCAACGTAGTATAAAGACTGTTACCAGATGGTATCCTTTCTACATAATCATGTTTCTCTAGACATATCAACATCGATACAGACAAAAGCTAGTTTTCTAAGTCCTAACATGCACATCCATCACAAGAAGCAACACCACTAAGATCTACATTCTAGGTTTCATACAATCACAAATAAACACAATAATAGGTTTAGCCAATCATGTTAAGAATAAAGCAAGAGTAATAAATCACCAACACATAGACATATTGAATGATTAAGTAAATCTTACTTGATTAAAACATGAACTGGAAAAGGTACAATAGGGTTTTTAGGCCCTAAAATCATCTCCTACAGCTGCTAAACGAACTAGGGTTCGTACCCTCTTTTTATTCTAAAGTTACACACTCAAAACCCTAAATTCGGGTTTGTATGTATAAGAAAATCAACGCGACGGCGTCGCGTTTTAATCGTGACGCCGTCTTAAAATGAATCTTCTAGATCTGCGTTTGAGTCGGTGCGGGCTGACGCCGTCTTGAAATATGTGACGCCGTCACTTGATGAGTTGTGACGGCGTCATGTATGACTTGTGACGCCGTCTCCAGGCTATGTGAGCATAAATCTTCAAGAGTCTTGGTGTTGGTTTGTAATCTTGTCTGTTTCTTCTCCAAATGAGCCTAAGTCACGTGTAATTCATCCAAATGTCTTCCAAAAGCGAAATACCTGAAAAGGAACGATTAAGTACCTATTTTGGGCATAAACACACGATTTTGGGGGTTAAACGACCCCGAAAAAGTGTATAAAATGACACCTCATCACTATTTTAGGAAAGTTTTTATTTTTAGAAAGTTTCCATTTCTGGAAAGTTCGGATATTCGAAGATGTTAATATTGTTTAATAAAATGTTAAGTTTCCCGTTAACCCTGACGAACCAATAACTCATATACTTATCCTTATTTTCCTCGTTATACTTACATATATAAAGTTTCCAAAAATAGACTTACTATTTTTAAACGCAACCGAATCATACCCAATAATATATATATATCATCTAATAATGTTCGTTAACATTTTGCAAGCTCAAACGGTCGCTAAAACGCTCAAACCACTATTTTTTTGATGAAAATCAGCAACTAATCCATCTTTTTCTAAGTTTGACTTTTATTATATATTTTTCTCAATTTTGACTCGTCCAAAACGACCCACTAAAATACATTTTCACGACTCAGACTATAAAGCATTTTGATGTAAAACGACGTTTCAGACAACTTTTTAGTTTTAGTCGAGCCCCGATACCCAACGAAAAATGACCAAAATACCCCTGCAAGTTTCTGCAGAAAATTATAATAAAAACGCAGATTTGTGTTTGAGTTTTTGACCCGTCATAAGGCATTTTTAAACTTAGATCGTCTCGCTAAAAGGTAAAACGGCATTTTAAACAACTTTTTAGTTTTACCTGAGACCCAAAACTCGACAAAAATGGACGAAAACGCCCTTATATCAGATCTGTTGCAATTTAAATAAAAAGAAAAACGCAGATTTTGTTCTAGCTTTTAGACCCGTCATTACTCATTTTTAGACTTGGTTATCCTTGCGGGGAAGTAAAACGACCTTCCGAACAACTTTCATGTTTCGGCCGAAGGCCGAAACGGACCCAAAAGTGACGAAAATACCGTTTTGAAAACCTGACAGCAACTATTATTTTCCCGAAAAGCTGAACTTTTTAGTAAAAAAATTTCTAACTACAATTGGCCGTAAAAACTTCGTTTTTAGGAGTTACGGGACGATCCTTATATGGAAACGATCATCAAAACAAGCTCTACCATTTTCTTAGATCAAAATTTAAGTTTAACATTTTTACGACACTCAAAAGGGGCGATGTATATTTCTGCATTAACCGACCTGTTTCAAAACTCTACCAAACGCCATTTTCACCACATTACAACTTCACAAATACGCCTAACTAACTTATCTCCTTCCACTAACAACTCAAACCAATTAAAATCACCTCAATATCAACTTAGTACTTAAACATATGGATTCCAAAATATATAAAAATACAAATGCATACATATTCATAAGAAAATAACAATCAACGAGGGTTTTAGAAGGCTCACAATCACTAGTAAATGCAAGGAAAATATCAACACAATACTTCTTCCTGTTCCCTTGTGTTAGCCGAAACCCAAACACACCAAAATAACCAAACCTTTGATTTTAAACAACCCAAATCTTGTAAAAACACTAGTCTTCAACCCTTAAGCTTATTCTTTACCCAAAAATCAAAGAAACTAATAAAATCAAGATTCTTGAAAAACTTCTTGCATGTTGATTTCTCTTGAAAAGGATGATGAGGATTAATGTAGGAATGATATTGGAGTGAGTAGAATTGAATGGGAGATTTTTTATTATGGTTTAGTGGTGGTGTTGGTGGCTGCTCGAACCAGAGAAGAGAGGGAGACATAGAGATTTTTTTTATCGTTGGTACTATGTGTTTTTTTAAAGGAATGAAACATGTTATGTATGAAACTAAATATCTAGTTATCTTTCAACTTTTATAAAAAAATATACTATAGGATGTTTGTTTGGGCTATGGGACTTGGGCTTAAGGTTTCACATTTTTTTTTCAATTTATACTACATTATTTGTCTTAAAACACTTATTTAAAATGCTAAAAGTGTAAAAATACTATTTTTTTGACACGGTTTCGGCAAAACGCAGAAAAAGTCAAGAAATACTAAAATAAAAATATTTAAGCTTCTGGAGTTAAAATATGAAATTATCGATTTCTCAAAGGTTAAAATGGATAAATATTCAAGGCACGATTCGTAACTAGTTAAAACGACGATTTTTGTTAAAACGGCTAAAATTAAAAATAATAAATTTCATAAAAATTAGAAATAGAATTTAGAGCTCGGTTTAAATATTGATCTTAAATTTAAAAATGTTACAGTATCTACCCCTTTAGGGAGCGTCGTCCCGATGCTCAATTCGCCGTAATCGTCTACGGTTTACTCGTGAAGAGATGAGGATATACACAGGTCCTCGTCGAGGTTTCCAACAAAAATTGAATGAACAAAAGTCAAAGCGTCAAATATATGCAACATGCATAAGCGAACGGATTGAATGTTATGAGAATCCTTAAAAAGAAGGATAAAATACATGATTCGAAGAAAAGGCCATTGGAGTGAAGAATTTAACAAGTCGTCAATTCTTGGAAGCGGTATGTGGTTCATTACTATTAGCTTATCAATATAACAAATTACGAGTTGAAAGGAGTTCATAGCCCAAAGAATGATTTGTACGGACAAATGCACGCTGTGTCGGATGCACATACGCCCACTAATTCACAATTCGTCACTTACATAAAGAGGCATCCCAATCCATGTAAGTGAAGAATTTATGAACTTATGGTTCGGCAGTTTATAATTTCTTTATTCAAATGAAGAAGCGTCCCAATTCATTTCAATAAGATGATTATAAATCATCCTACTTAAGTATGGCCGACACAAAACAAAATATCACAACAAGATCAAATGATACATTAAGTAAAGGGGTGTCTCCTTAGCGGCATGATTCTTCAAAATCATAGAAAGTAACGAGAAGAAGAATGAGACATTAGTCAATCATGTTTCAAAGATAAGTGCCAAAAGACGGCACGTTGAAAGGTGACAAGATAAAGTAGTACTCCCATCGAATGGAAGACTTTAAGACAATATATTATGAAGCAACATATGCGATTCAAAAGCATAAGAAGAGTGTTCAAACTCGGAGTCGATCGAGAAAATAACTAGCGAAATTGACAAACTACACCGAATTTCAATACCATCAAAAGGAAATAAAGTAAAGTCGCGTAAGTGTTTTGGAGATCATCGCATCGCTTACAATATATTGAAGTAGACGAATTCATTAAGACGTAAAATAGTACTATACACATATGCAAGTAATTATTATTACGCAGACG
>BQNB010029402.1:0-55765 GCA_026074375.1 Tanacetum coccineum | reverse complement strand
AAAGAGGGAGACCGTATTTTGATTAGATCTTGCTTATACTCATTCTTGTGAGCATTCTAAAACTTTTCTTAAACTTATTTTTAAGGGATCTTAATATATATACTTTGCATGTTATACAATCCATGTGGTTCTGTGTTAGATTTGTGTTTGGGTGAATTTGGTTGATTGAAAGTGGTTAGATGATGGAGATAGGCTAGTATAAGTGCTTTGTGAAGTATTTGTGAAGTGAAAATGGCGTTTGGATAGGTTTCAGTATAGGCTAATAAATACAAAAAATTTGACAGCTATTTTCGAGTGTCGTAAAAATATTTAATATGATTTTTGACTTAAGATTATGATAGAGCGTTTTTTTATGAACGTTTCCATAGGTGGATCATCTCGTAACTCTTAAAAATGAAATTTTTATGGCCAAATGAAGTTTAGAAAATGTTTTATAAAAAACTCAGCACTTGTTTTAATTATTGATTCTGCGTAGAATCGTAAATCAAATGCATAATGACGGGTCAAAAACCAATGTCAAATTTAGAAAATTCTTTATATAAAAAGTCAAAGCTGATAGGAATTTAAAATATGATTTTTAGGTGTCGTGGGGTTCGTTTAAGCTCTTAAAATCGTAATGGACATTATTTTATAACTAATATGATATTTGAATGCTTTCGCTCAACTCTAAAAATGGTACGTCTAAAAACAGAAACTTTCCTAAAATAGCAACCTTCTAAAAATAGAAACTTTTCGAAAAAGAAACGTAATTTATCTACAAGTAAAATACTATTATGAGAGCGTCTTAATAAATAAACTTAGGACGCACATGTGGATTCTATAGTATGTCTTTATATATATATATATATATATATATATATATATATATATATATATATATATATATATATAGAGAGAGAGAGAGAGAGAGAGAGAGAGTTGGGGTAAAATAAAAAAAATGTTATAATAAAATAGGTAAGATAAAATCAGAGCCTGCCACATGTCCCAAAATCACCGGCCCCAATTTTATACACTAAGGGGTATTTCTGTCTTTTTAACCTAAACCCTATATAAAGTTTTTGTTTCACTTTCATCTCATTCGGTCTTTAACCGCCATCTTCTCCACCACTCTCGAATATTATTCCGCCATTAACCACCACCTCCCCACCTTCTCCACCACCTTCCCCATCTTGTCCACGACCTTCCTCACTGGAAACTACCATTGTTGATTGTGTAATCATTGTTAAAAGCTTAGATTTAACGATTTGATCTATTAACCCTAATTCTATATTGATATTGATGATGTCTATTGAATCATCAACCAGAAACGAGTGTAGTTCATCATCTGTTAATAATTGTAAGAATCTAATTCAAAGTCTGTAGTTTTTTTTAATTTTTGTATATGATGTAGTAGATATAAGTATATTATGCAGTAGGTATAAGTATTTTATGAGGCAACCTTCATGGCTTTTTAACAACTGTCTGTTAAGCCTTAAAATGTTTTGCGTATTGAGAGCAATGTATCGTGATCCGATAGAACAATAAGCTCACTTTAGCTGATTAAATAAGCTTACCCATTCAGTCCCTAAAAAAGGATATCGTGGACATGTTGTATTAAGGAGTTGATCTTGTTAGTAAATAATTGATAATAAGTTGCTTGCATTAGTTATGGATAAAGAAAAAATGATAAGTGCGACGCATAGTCATAAAAGTACTTTATGGCTTCTTAGGGGGTGTGGGTCTAAGCTTATTTCTCGGGCTTGAGCCGTTTATAATAATTAGCTTATGTATTTTGATAAATTAGCAGTTACAATCTCACTAAGTGTTTAGACTAGTTTCTGATAAAAAAGGTGGAACTAGGAGTTTGCAATCCTTGATAAGCCAAAGAAAAAAAGCTTACCAAAATCCCTATATAAAGTCATAACATAAGCTTATAAGCTAATTCAAACACTAAGATGCACTTATTTTTGCTAGCTAAACTAATAAGCCAAAAAATAAGCTAAAAAAAACTCCTCTAACTGCCAACTTATCTACCAAATAAGCTGTTAAAGTCATAAAATGGCTGAGTATTGAAAACAACTTATTTTGTTTTGATAACTCGATGCCAAATAAGCTGTCATTGGCTGATGATAAGCTTACCCAAACACCCCTAAATTAGTACGACTCTTACAAATATTAATCAGGATCCTATAGACGTGTAATAATCTTGATTTTATTTATTTAGGGCCTGACTTAGTTATAGACAAGGTTCGTGGTCATCAAAAATTACTAGTTAGGTTGCACGAGTTGTACACTTTAAAACAATCTTATAAATAAAAAAGATCTTGAACTGTGCAAGATGTACGTTGATCATACAAATTGTCTTAATAACTTAAAATGGTATTGTTTTGTGACTGTTATTGTTCCCCTTAAGTTTGTATGTTTAGCTCAACTGAAATAATAAGTATAATTTTTGTAGCCGGGTTTGACGAGAGGAAGTGATGATTCATATGTGAGACATATGTTGGTGAGGGAAATAAATAAAGGGTGGCACATGGTGGTATTCAATAGCCAGGGCTGTACAGATAGCCTTGTGACTACACCTTAGGTTATCATTTATGCTAAACGTTATGCCTAAAACAATTGATTAATCTAATGTTATGTGTGTAAAGATTGTGCCTTTGAATTCAGAAGTAGCTATATGATGTTGATAGTCTTTCCAATGTGATTTATGCTTATGCAGATGTATTCAGCTTCGTTCTCAAGGGATCTTGATGAAGTAGTGGAACATGTTGGTGGTGGGTATCCGAAAAGCCAATCTATACGGTGCTGGTTGGTCCATGGGAGCTAACCTTCTTGTTCAATATCTTGGAAAGGTTAGAATCAGTTTAAAAATTAAGTATTTCAATATTTCTATGCTAACAATCTTGATAACCATACATATAACCTATTCTAGTGTTTGGAAACTCATGAGTATCTAATGATTTATATGCAAAACGGTCCTAAGATTCATGATAATCAGAATCAGTTATGTTGCAGCAACTTAAAATAATTAAAATTAGTTTCACTTTACTGAAAAAATTTAGAAAGTAGTTAACTGCAACTCAAAATCACAACGACCAAAATTTCACATTCAAAACGCAAAGCTAAACACCCTGTCATAATAAAAGCCCACTTTAAGGTTTATGGTTATGCATTATTCTTGTAGGAGGCTCGTGCAAGCTAGTTTTCTGGTGCGGTTTCCATGTGCAATCCTTTTGATTTGGTCAAGTCAGATGAGCCAAGGCTTTAACAAGATTTACAATAGATCTCTTGGCAAGGCTTTGAGTGGCATTCTAAAGAAGTACCCACTACATTGTTTTCTTTGAACACACACAAACTTAGAGTTTGTTGTTTGTCTCTATATGTAAGATTCAAAATCATTCTTTACAGGCATCTTGTTGTCTTTGAAGATCTTGGAGGCGATTACAATATCGAGTTGGCATCTATAGAAAGATCACTGTTATTTTATATTATGCTGCATTACAGTCTAATATTCTACTGCATTACCGTTATATTCTACTGTAATGCAGTTGAAATAACAGTAATGCAGTAGAATGTAAGATTATACATTGCAAGTATCCAATTCAAAGTTTGTAGATTTTTTTAATTTTTATATGTGATGTAGTAGATATAAGTAAATGATGTAGTAGATAATAGTGTATGTAACACATGACCTCTTCTTTTTGTAGAATGGAATTCTATAACTTGATAACATTACTCTGCATTAAATGTTTCAAGAAATGAGTAAAGGTCTAGTAGCAGAAAAGATCTTCACATCAATGGCCGAGAATGGGAAGCAAGCTGATTTTGTTCTTTGCATTGGTGATGACAGATCTGATGTTTGAAATTATTGGTAATGCAATTTCAGGAAATATGCGTTCGTCAATACAAACGTATTTGCATGCACTTCTAGACAGAAGCCCTACAAAGCCAAATATTACCTAGATGATACCTTAGAAGTTATTTTATTGCTCGAAAACTTTGTTGAAGCTACCGACTCTCTTGTCATATCTGATGATGACTCTGAATAGGCCCTGTTAGTCAATTTTTTTCTCATAAAATTATCTTTTTAAATGAACCTTGTTGAATCTCATTGTTCCTAATCGAGTCAGGTTTTAGGTTTTAAGGGTAAAAGGCTTGCAGTAACTGTTAAGGTTATTATGACTTTTGTTTATATTTAGCACATCGCAATGTCATAGTCAGTGCATCACACTGCATGAATGTACTGCATTATAGTTTTATATCTAGTGCATCACAGTGTTAATATATCATGTTTGTGTTTTTTTTGTAGGTTGAATTTTGTATGTCTGAGATGAAGGTTTAATGTAGCCATAATTTCAGGATTTGTAAACTAGCATTGCCAACATTGAAGAGACAAAGCGACATGATGTGCCTAAAAGAGTTCGTTTGAGAGAATCTATACGCCAAAAATGAATACTCAATTTTTTTCCTTTTCTTTTACTAATAATAAAATGATTAATTATAATGTAAGAAATGTATATCATACAGTTTTAATGTAAGATTATCTTAGTCACAATATCTTTTGTGTTCATTTTGTTTAGTGCATCATAGTTTTAAATCTACTGCATCATTGTTTTGTAAAAATGTATAGCATACAGATGATCAATGCAACATTATCTTAGTTTTATGAAATTTCATTACTGTTATATGCTACTGCATCAAAGTGTTATTCTTAGTGCATCACGATGTTTGTTTATTGCGTCACTACTCTATGTTAGTGCAACACAAAGTCATTTCTAGTGCATCACAATATGCTGTGTTAGTGCATTACAATTTGTTATTAGTGCATCATAATGTCATTTCCACTTCATCACATCATTTGTTTTACTGCATTTTATTTATTCGTTAGTGCATCACTATTTAGGGCATCATACTATTAATCATTTGATTCGGTTGTTATAATCTAAATGTTTCATATATATAAATTAAGTGAGATGTACTAACTTTTTTTAACTATAATGCATTAACAAAATACATTGTGATGCACTAACGGTTTTTACCGAGATGCATTAACTTTTTTAATTGAAATGCACTAACAAAATACGTTGTGATGCAGTAACTTTTTAACTAAGATGTATTAACTTTTAAGTTCTAAACAAAGACTGATCATTAAAGAAAAAAAATACTTAGTTTCCAATAGACATAAAAGTAAAATTACTTATCAAACATTGATCATTCAATTACCTACAATAACTAGAAGACTTTAAACATCCAAAAGAAAAATACTTAAATCCAAAATATTTGAGACTAAAAGTGTTCCTAAAGTACTGAGGGTATTGATCATTCAATTAAGTTTAATACAATTGTCGATTAACTTTTGATGCAAATCTTGATCCACTTTGACAACGAATGGTATACATTTCACTTGCAGCCACATTATGTACAAATCCACCATGCTTTCGAGCCTGTAACTTATCCACCTTGTGTTTATATGGGTCTTTGCTTCCATTTGGACAATATTCGTTCATTAACATGCCCACGGTTCATTCTTTAAATGCTTGCTGTGCTAGCCACTGTAGCATGTTGGATGATGCAGCTATGTTTAACTTAAATCAAAGCCTGCTTTGACATTTATAGCATACAACAGCTTCTGCTGCATTTCCTCTTTACTGCACCGCCATGAAAAATGTTCAAGTGTAAAATAGTTATTTCAAATAAAAAAAGTTACATAACTTCATATTTAATAGGCAAATGACACTTTGCATAGATGCTAATGGACTAGGATGGTACCTGACACCATGGTATAATATACTTTCTCCGTCCCCGAATAACTTCATAACTTTTGGTAACTTCCGCTGCTAGGCCTAGCCTAAATAACAAAAGTAGGAATGATAACATATTATACAAAACAAAACTTCAGACATAGCAGTCAACTTTAATCTAATGTTTTGTTAAATGAAGTATCTCACCCAGTCGATCAAGCTATCACCGTCACTACTTGAATCCTCGGGCCGTCTACCACTAATCAGTTCAAAGAGCACCACTCCAAAGAAAAAGACATCAGACTTCTCTTCTGTAAGCTTATCGCTCGATGCATACTCAGGCGCTAGCTATCTTAAATAGATATTCGTTATTCAGTTTTTTCTATCAAAAAATGAATTAAAAAAACACAATTTAAGGAGCATTAGTAGTTAATCTCTAAGTACAGATAGATAGTAAAGTTACCCGAATGTTCTCATAACACGTGTTGAAACATGACTATTGGTGTCTGATGAAAGTTTTACGAGTCCAAAATCTGCTACTTGGTCTATAAATGAGTATACGCTTAGCATATTGATTTGTGTAAATGAAATCCAACTTAAATAAAATGGCTAAATGGAATGATAAAAGGCTCTGAAATATGAACCAAAAAAGTTCTTTCATGTTGTCCTATGCTTTATTTCTCTCGTGATAACCTCCTCCTACGCCTTCACTGATTTATCTAAAAAATAATGAAATCACATCTACAAGTGACCTAGTCTTAAGTAGTCATGGTATATTACCACCAGAGATTCATGCAGTAAAGGAAATCACTCATTAATAGAGTAAATAAAGATAGGTATCCTGATGACCATTTATGAAAAGTGTTGTAAGATGCAAGTCAACAACAAAACCATGAAAGGTTGTGACACAAAGAGTATGCTCCAAGCTCTAAACCTGCTACTTTGATATTTATTACCAACATAATTAACAGAAAATGCATAGCTGAGAGGGTTACCAACGGTTACAAAGCTTATAACAACCATCTCCTAAAATTCTAGTTAAGGTTTTGTAATTAATATGAATGGGCAAACAACAACAAGAAGATGCAAATGCAAGAAGATGAAGGGGAGCTTGCCTGAGGTCCACCATCGCAAAATTCTACAACAACTCGGCCTATTAAATTGCCCTGTGTGTAGTCCCTATACTACCAAATCAAAGACAATAACATAAAAACATAACCGATTTCAGAATAAACAACAAACCACATTTTATACTAAATCATCTCTATGAAAATCCTTAGAAAACTAAGGCATTATAGTCACTATTCTACCAAATCAAAGACAATAGCATACAAACATAACCGATTTTGGAAAAAAAACAACAAACCACATTTTATACTAAATCATCTCTATGAAAATCCTTAGAAAACTAAGGCATTATAGTCACTATTCTACCAAATCAAAGACAATAGCATACAAACATAACCGATTTTGGAAAAAAATAACAAGCCACATTTTATACTAAATCATCTCTATGTAAATCCTTAGGAAAACTATTGCATTACAGTCACTAATCTACCACATCATAGACAATGGCATATAAACATAAACGATTTCGGAAAAAACAACAAGCCACATTTGATACTAAATCATCTCTATGTAAATCCTTAGAAAACTACTGCATTATAGTTACTATTCTACCACATCATACACAATAATATACAAACATAACCGATTTTCGAAATAAACAACAAGCCACATTTAATACTAAATCATCTCTATGTAAATCCTTAAAAAACTTCTGCATTACGGTCACTATTCTACCACATCATAGACAATAGCATATAAACATAAACGATTTCAGAAAAAACAACAAGCCACATTTTATACTAAATCATCTCTATGTAAATCCTTAGAAAGCTACTGCATTACTGTCACTATTCTACCACATCATACACAATAACACACAAACATAACTGATTTTAGAAAAAACAACAAGCTAAATTTTATACTAAATCATTTCTATGTAAATCCATAGAAAACTACTGCATTACGGTCACTATTCTACCACATCATAGATAATAGCATATAAACATAAATGATTTTAGAAAAAGCAACAAGCCATATTTTATACTAAATCATCTCTATGTGAATCCTTAGAAAGCTACTGCATTAAAGTCACTATTCTACCACATCATAGACAATAGCATACAAACATAAACGATTTTGAAAAAAACAACAAGCCACATTTTATACTAAATCATCTCTATGTATATCCTTAGAAAACTACTACATTACGGTCACTATTCTACCACATCATAGACAATAACATACAAACATAAACAATTTCCAAAAAAGCAACAAGCCACATTCTATACTAAATCATCTCTATGTAAATCCTAAGAAAACTACTACATTACGGTCACTATTCTACCACATCATAGACAATAACATATAAACATAAACGATTTTAGAAAAAGAAATAAGCCACATTTATACTAAATCATCTCTATGTAAATCCTTAGAAAGCTACTGCATTACAGTCACTATTCAACCACATCATAGACAATAGCATACAAACATAAACAATTTCAGAAAAAACAACAAGCCACATTTTATACTAAATCTGATCTATGTAAATCCTTAGAAAACTACTGCATTACGGTCACTATTCTACCACATCATAGACAATAACATACAAACATAACCAATTTTGGAAAAAAATAAAAATAAACCACATTTTATACTAAATCATCTCTATGGAAAGACTTAGAAAACTACTGTATTACGGTCACTATTCTACCACATCATAGACAATGGCATATAAACATAAATGATTTTAGAAAAAGCAATAAAAACAAGCCACATTTTATACCAAATCATCTCTACGTAAATCCTTAGAAAGCTACAAACATTACAGTCACATATTTACCACTCATAGACAATAACACTACAACATAATCGATCATAAAAAACTACAAGCACAATTTTATATGTTAATAGATAGCTATGTAATTCCTTGTACAGCGAAAACCTACTACATTAACGGTTATATATCTAACCTCATCATCATGACAATAACATATAAGAAAAAACAACAAGCTACATTTTATACTAAATCACCTCTATGTAAATCCTTAGAAAGCTACTGCATTACTGTCACTATTCTACCACATCATACACAATAACACAGAAACATAACCGATTTTGGAAAAAACAACTAGCCGCATTTTATACTAAATCATCTGTATGTAAATCCTTAAAAAGCTACTGCATTACAGTTGTTAGGAACACAAAAAGTGTCGGTCACTTCTATTATATCATTAGATAGCTCATATAGCAATATTTGGAAGCTTACTAGGCTAGTTAGTCCAAGGCCCATGGAAAGCCCATGTAAGCCAAGGCCCTAACTGGCCACTAGGAGGTATATAAACCCTTTCCATGTTATGGAAAGGGTGTTGGTTGTTCATTTCATTTCACATAGTTATCAAACATTTTTCTTTCTTACTTTCTCTCTCTAAGAGTTCATCCAACCACCTCACTTTCTCTCTCTAAAACTTTACATTGAATCCATAGCTTGTGTGCATTAAGATATTCTACAATTGGTATCAAGAGCCATAGGGTGTTTGTGACGGTTTTATGTGCGTTTGATTACTTGTATTTAGGCGTGTATGTGGTTCGAACCTTACACAAAAGATCTTCATCTTTTATGGGTTTAAAACCATAAAGCTTGCTACTTTATTGTTTAGTTACCTTAGTATAGGCTAGGAGTACAAATCTTTCTTTGGAAAAATATCAAAATCTTGATCTTTTTTAATATTTTCTTTCGAAAATAAGGTTTTTGTACTATAATCTTGATTTCAAAATTTTCATGTCAAAAATGTTAAAAGTTTATGTTTTCTAATGTTCTAATAGTCTTAGATAGGTAAGAAGTACAAGAAAAATCAGGTAAAAAAGTTAAAAAGTGAGTCTTTTTAAGATTTTTGTGTTTTGAGTTTCGTGTGTCTTTAGGCGAGTTATACGTGCTTCTCTAGGTGAGTTTTACATGCTTCTCTAGGCGAGTTATACGTGCTTCTCTAGGAGAGTTATACGTGTATATCAAGGTGAGTTATACCTGCTTCTCTATGTGATTTATATGTTTTTATCAAGGCGAGTTATACGTGCTTCTCTAGGCGAGTTATACTTTTTTTCTCAAGGTGAGTAATACGTTTAATCTTCAGGCAAATTATACGTATTTTACTAGGCAAATTATACGTTGATTTCTTGGGCGATTTATATGTATTCCTAAGGCTATTTATACCTCATTTTTCTAGGCGAATTATACATCTTCTTTTAAGAGATTTATACATTTTGCTTGGGAGATTTATACACTTTACTTGGGAGAACTATACACTTTCATAAGGTGAATTATACGGTTGTTCTTTGATTTGTAAAATCCCATGAAAATTTGATTTCCTGGTTTTATTAAGAATTGTAAAATCCCGTGTATTCCAAAGACTCAATCACTTTAATCAAATCTTACTTTAACACAATAACCTCCAATCACTGTTCGATCATCTTTCATCTTAATTACATATAAAATCAAAATGGATTCAATCATTCCAATTGGTTAAAAGAATACTCTTGTTGAGTACATGATACTCTCTGGTGCTGATAATCGTCCACCAATGTTGGACAAAGACTTGTATGATTCTTGGAAATGGAGAATGGAGCTATACATGCAAAACAGAGAGAACGGAAGAATGATACTTGAATTAGTCAAACACGATCCTCTCATTTGTCCTACTATTGAAGAAAATGGGGTGACCATGACAAAGAAATATGCTGAATTGTCTGCTACTGAAAAATCCAAGTTGATTGTGATCTCAAGTTAACTAATATCATTCTTTAAGGTCTACCATCTGATATCTATTCACTTGTTAATCATCATAGAGTTGCTAAGGATATATAGGAAAAAGTTCAACTTCTAATGCAAGGTACCTCTTTGACTAAGCAGGAAAGAGAGTGTAAACTGTATGATGCATTTGATAAGTTTACTTACATCAAGGGAAAATCACTTCATCAATATTACTTAAGATTCACTCAACTGATCAATGACATAAACATTTACAAAATGAAGATGGAGCGATTTCAAGTTAATACAAAGTTCTTAAACAGTCTTCCACCTGAATGGAGTAAGTTTGTGACTGATGTCAAGCTTGTAAAAGATTTGCATACTACCAACTTTGATCAGCTTCATGCATATCTTGAACAACACGAGCTCCATGCCAATGAAGTCTGTCTCATCCGTGAACGCAGTCAAGATCCACTTGCATTAGTTGCAAATCATCAAATGAAACCATCTCACTTTAACACGTATCAGTCTTCATACAACAATCCCCAGTTTCAAAAATAACAACAGTTTTCACCATCTTAGTCTCCTCAATATAGATCAAATCATTCCACATAACATTACTTAACTACTTATCCATCCACACCATATGTAATCACTTACCTATCAGAACCGTATCTAAATGCTTACTCATCAACTGTTTATCAAGAGGCTTGTACACAACCATAATCCGTTCCTCAAATTGAATATACTGTCTCCACAGTTAATCAACAAACACACCTTGCTGAACTTCCTCAAATAGACTTTGGTCTAACAGTTCCTGTGTTTAAGCAAGGAGATGACTCTATTGATGCCATTTACAAAATGATGTCATTTATGCCTTGATATTATCTGTGTTTGAAAAACTGTCAAATCAAGTAACTAACTGTAATAAGGTCAATAATGACAACCTAATTGCCAATGAAACATTATCTGCTGAGCTTGAATGATACAAAGAACGGGTAAAACTACTAGAAGAAAGACAAAATATGGATTTAGGTACTCGAGAAAAGCTTATAATAGATGATATAATTCAGGAGAAAATGCACAGTTTGCGGATTTTGAAAAAGAAATTAACAATCTTAAACAAACTATTTCTGAACAATCAAAGGAAAAGGAATTGTTAACAAAAACATTTAATGTTTTAAAAAACGAATCTAAGGAAAAAAAGTTTTGAATAACAATCTTAAACAAACTATTTCTGAACAATCAAAGGAAAAGGAATTGTTAACAAAAACATTTAATGTTTTAAAAAACGAATCTAAGGAAAAAGAAGCTATGAATATTGATACAGAAATTGCTTTGGAAAAGAAAGTTAAAGAACTAGAAAACATTGTCTGTAAAATGGGTCAATCTGAGCAAACTGTGCATATGCTCACGAACCACAAGTTTTCTATGATAACAACCTGAAACAAGCTCTTGGTTTTCAAAATCCGTTCTCTCTTAAGAAAGCTCAGCGAAATAGGCCAATGCTTTATGACGGTAATGTTATTGCTAAGGAAACTAATGTGATTTCTATTGCTGATTCTAAAGAGACTTTGATGCTTGAAGAAGAGAGTCGATCCAAAATGCTTTTAAAACAAAGTGATCAAATGGTTTTAGAAAAGAAAGTTAACACTAAACCAATTAATTTTGCTAAGTTAAATCGATTGTCTGAAGACTTTGGTAAATGTTTTGTCCGACAACGAGAACTGACTAATGAACAAGCTTTACACCCTATTACTGACCAATCTGCTTCTTCGTCTATCAAAATTGAGGCTCTTCGGGAACTTCCTAAGGCAAGCCTAGTTAATACAAGCCTTAAAAAGCTTAAATACCATCTTGGCCAATTTGACAATGTGGTGAAAAAGCGGATCACACCTAATGCTTTAACAAAAGGGGAATGGGGGTTTAAACACACTAAAGCTATTTTTCTAAATGAAATAATACCATTGTTAAATACTTTAAAAGACATATCTAATGTTTTTGATAAAGATCTGTTAAATGATGTAACGAAAATACTAACAATTTTTAACCAGATGAAAGCTACTGTTCAACAGTATAGTGTAGACAAACAATGTTTTAAAATTCAAAAGAAATAATTTTTGATTGAAAACGACCTGGATCAAATCATTTCTCAAGATATTGTAAATAATGTTGTGAATTCTTCTGTGGATGTGAATACTTCTGTGAAATTGAATTCTTCTGTTATCATGAATAATTCTGTGAATTATGAGAAAATGTGTAACAAGTGTTTGGAACTTGAAGCTGAGCTTATCAAACAACACAACATGGTAAAAAAGATGACTATAATAGACTTTTAAAAATATTTTCTGAACTTGAACAACATTGTATTTCTCTTGAAATTGCAATGCAACTCAATAAAGAATTTTTTCAAAAGACTAACACATATGTGAACCAAACTGAACCTTCATTTGATCAATTGTTTGAATTAAACAATTTGAAAGCTGAGCTTCAAGCAAAAGACACGACAATCAAGAAGTTGAAAGCACATATTAAGCGTATCAATGAAACTTCTACCAATAAAAACATGAAAAAGAACTTCGATGAAATTGAGACTATCAATATTGAACTAGAACATAGGGTAACAAGACTAATTGCTAAAAATGAGCATTTGAAATAGATGTATAAACAACTTTATTATTCAATTAAACCATTATGTGTTCGTGCTAAAGAACAAACTTAATCTTTGGTTAATCAAGTAAATCAAAAGTCTGTTGAAATTTCTGATTTAAATGCTCAACTTCAGGAAAAAGTGTTTGTCATAACAACATTAAAAAATGAACTTAGAAAATTAAAAGGGAAGGACATAGTTGATAATGTTGCCCAGATGTTAAATGCTGCCATTATTGCTCCAGGAATGTATAAGCTTGACCCAGTAATTTTGGCACCTAAGGTTAAGATTAATAAGGAAGCTCATGAATACTACCTTAAGCATACTATGGAATAAGCTGCTATTCTTAGGGAGGTAGTTGAACAAGCTAAATCACGAAACCCTTTAGATAGTACATCCTACTCAACCTATATGTATGTTAAGCTAATTCAAGAGTTACTAGGTTATGTTAGAGATACCTGCCCTAATATTCACAAACCTAGTGAGAAATTAATTGCGGTCACGCCTATAAACAAGAAGAAAATAGTTTGATTTGTAGACACTGTCACATCATCAGGCAACATTCCCAAAGTAACTAACAGACATCTATAGTCTTTTACAGGAGTAAACCCTTTTACTAGTGTTAGCGGATCAAACACCAAGCAGTAATGAGAAGAATAAAGTAGAAGTCCAATCTAGGAAAGTTAAATCTAAGTTGAATAAACAGAACTCTGATTCTAAAAATGTCTATAATGAACATGTTAAACATCCTGTTAAAGGTGCTAAGGCTCTTTGTTCTATATGCAATGAATGTTTGTTTGATGCTAATCATGCTATATGTTTAATTGATCATGTAAATAGCATGAATGTGCGTGCTAAATCTGCCTCTAAGAAAAATATAAAGAGAAAGGAATGGCAGCGTACTAGAAAAGTGTTTAACTCTGTTGGATGTGCTAAGGCTTTTTGTTCTATATGCAATGAATGTTTGTTTGATGCTAATCATGCTATGTGTTTAATTGATCATGTAAATAGCATGAATGTGCGTGCTAAATCTGCCTCTAAGAAAAATATAAAGAGAAAGGAGTGGTAACCTACTAGAAAAGTGTTTAACTCTGTTGGATATAAATGGAAACCCACCGGAAGGACTTTTAGCTTAGTTGGAAATGCGTGCCTTTTAACTAGGAGCACCACCACTAAAAAGTGCCTCTTACGGTTCCCATTCCTCTTGAAGTAGTTGCACCCGAACATGTAGTAACTATAGTGTATACCAGGAGACCTAAAGTACCTAAATCTATTCAAAATAGCAAACCTAAGGTTGCAAAATCTATGACTGTTAACAGAATGAAACCTGGTACATTTCGAGGATCTGATACTTCAGTTGCTCCATCTTATTCTTCTCTTATCAATTGCAAATTGTCTAAATTGTTCTGTGGTATTTGGACTCCGGCTGCTCCAAGCACATGACCGAAGATCACTCTCAGCTCACCAATTTCATTAATAAGTTTCTCAGTACAGTCAAATTCAGTAATGACCAAGTTGCGAAGATTATGAGGTATGGTGATTATTAGATAGGGAATGTCACAATTTCAAGGTTTTATTATATGGAAGGACTAGGACACAATCTATTCTCAGTTGGTTAATATTGCGACTCAGATCTTGAAGTAGCTTTCAGAAAACACACATGCTTTGTTCGTAATCTAGAAGACATTGATTTACTCTTAGGATCTCATGGGAAAAACTTGTATTATCTATCCATTAGGGATATGATGGCGTCTTCTCCAATATGTCTCTTGTCAAAAGCCACAAAGACTAAGTCATGGTTATGGCATCGACGTCTATCTCATTTAAACTTTAGTGCTATTAATCACTTGGCCAGACACGGTCTAGTATATGGTCTTCCCAGACTTAAGTTTGAAAAGGACCATTTGTGTTCTGCATGTGCCATAGGAAAAAGCAAGAAACAATCACATAAACCTAAATCTGAAGACACCAATCATGCAAAACTATATCTTCTGCACATGGATCTTTGCGGGTCTATATTGGATATCGTAGTGCTTTTCTGCCTTTTTGATGACCAACTAACAAGTCTGTCTCCCAATAATTGCATACTTCCAGATGTACTTCGTCTAGTATCTTGGCAACCCACATGATCAGCGTCTGCATAAGCTGTTAGAGAAATAGAAGAATCCTTTATAACCAGAGTCCCCTATTAATGGTTCCTCTTAGGTATTTAAAGATTCTTTTTACAGAATGTAAGTGCTTTTCGGTAGGCTTTGCCTGATACCGGGCACACATGCATACAACAAATGTTAGGTCTGGTATACTGGCTGTGAGATACATAAGGGTGACAACCATTCCACGATAGTGTGTAGGGTCAACGGCTTTCCCTTGTGTATCTTTATCCAGTTTGGATTTCTCCACCATGGGAGTATCCATGGGGTCACTAGATTCCATACCATATATTTTCAAAGATTCTAGAGCATATTTAGACTGGTTTAAAAAGATGCCTCTAGGACTTTGTGAAATCTATAGTCCTAGAAAAAAATAATATTTTGCCCAACATCGACATCTTAAACTTTGAACATATTATTTTTGAAAATTGACACATAGTTCAGGTGTAGTAGACGCGGAAATTATATCATCAACATAGATTTGTACCAGGAGAATATCTTTCCTTTATCGTTTGATGAACAATGTGGGATCCACGGTTCCTTTAGAGAATTCCTGAGAGAGTATAAACTTCAATAATAGATCGTACCACGCGCAAGGAGCTTGTTTCAACCCATAGAGAGCTTTCTTAAGCTTGTACACATGATTCGTATTGTCTTGATCCACAAACCCGTCTGGTTGGCTGACATAAACTTCTTCGTGTAGAATGCCATTCAAAAATGTCGTCTTAACATCCATTTGGTAGACGATCATATTCATGTGAGCAGCAAATGCGAGGAAAATTCGAATAGCATCAAGTCTAGCCACTGGAGCAAAAGATTCCTCAAAATTAATTCCCTCTTCTTGACGGTAACCACGTGCAACTAATCGAGCCTTATTTTTCAGAATTCCTCCCAATTCATCAAGTTTCACCATGTAGATCCATTTTAAAGTAATAGCCATCACTTTATCTGGACGAGGAACAAGTTCCCAGACTTCAAGACGTTCAAATTCATTTAGCTCCTCTTGCATTGCTTTAATCCAACATGATTGAGTTAATGCGTCTTTATAAGTCTTTGGTTCAACTGATGTGAGGAAACCATCGTAGTAACAAAATAAGGCTTGTTCATAGAGTTTGAGTCTTGTGGAAACAGGTCTTTCGAGTTCACCGATGATGTTATCTAAAGGATGATCATTGGTCCATTTGGTAACGTGTTCTGAGTTAGGAGCAGCAGTGTGCACAATAGTGGGAATAACGTCTGAAGAAGAAGATGCTTCAGAATCATTTTCTGGAATTGGAATGCCAAAGATGGATCGTTATTCATGTGTGCAACATCTAAGTCATGATTCTCTTCTTCAACATCGTTAGAAATGACAGGAGATTTAGTTTCGGGTGTTGTTTGTGAGTTACTAGGTGATGGTGCATCTTGGTCAACAGTTGTTGAGGAAGGTGAACCGGTTGATGCAACGGGTTCTGGAGCTACTACTTCAGCAATTAGAGCAATGACTTTAGGGGCTGGGCGATCAACACATAATGGAGGATTGAGTAATTCATCAAACAGTGGTTGAAACAAAAGATCCCAATCAGTTCTTAAAGGTGGTACAAATGGTGTTGAAGGAGGAGGGTTTGGCACGAGTCCTGAACTGATTGTTGCAGGAGTCATTTCATGAAGTGCGAGTCCTGTACTGCTATGTTCAGAAGCCATTGCAGTCAGCTTATCAAAATCCACATGAATTATCTCAATGATTTGTCTGGTATGTCGGTTGTAAATTCAAAATGCTTTCTTTATGGGTGCATAACCAATGAAATTACCAATATCAGCTTTTGGTTGTAACTTGCCCAAGTTCTCGCTATCATTTGTCGGATAACAAAGTGCACCAAATACATGAAAGAATGATAAGTCGGGAAGTTTTTCATGTAAAAGCTCATATGGTGTTTTGTCGTGACAAAGACGTATACCGAAATGATTTTGGGTATAGCATGCGGTAGCAACTGCTTCTGCCCATAAGAATAACAGAGCTTTTACATAAATCAACATTATATAAGCAGCTTCAATTAGCGTACGATTATGTCTTTCAACGACACCATTTTGCTGTACAGAGCGAGCAATAAATGTTTCATGAGAGATGTCAACCTTCTCATAATATTCACGAAAAGTTTGATTAACAAATTCACCTATAAATCACAAATCTGAAAAGTAATTTTTAGGAAAAAGAATTGGAATATTTTAATATTTTTGAATTTTTTATGAATTTCTAAGTTTATGATTTAACAAAAACTAAAATTTTTCTAATAAATTATCACTAAAATTTATCTTTATTTTCCAAAAATATACTAGATTTAAAAAGAAAATTATTACAAAAAGAATCAAAAATTTTCAACTATTTTTCTATTTTTTATGATTTTTCTAAGAAAAAGGAATTAACTAAATTCTATTTTAATTCCTAGAAAATACAACTTTAATGAGAAAAATATAGAAAAATGGTTTTAAAACTCTAAAAAGGTGCAGAATTTAATGTGGTATGAAATAGCCCCAATTTCTATGATCTAATTGGAACCCTAATTTGTGCAATTAAAAACTCAAACCCCCTAATTTAATAAAAATATAAATAAATTTAAAATCTATCTTTGAATTTTTTACTAAAAGAAAACAGGGTAGGATTGTAACGGAGGAAAGATAAGTGGTAGGTGGCAAACTTTTGTAATTTACCATTAAAGTAAACACGGGAACCTTTAACTTTCAAAGAATTGCAAAACAGACCCTACGCTTTATGGCTTAATTTGGCTTATTGAAAAAGTGCTTTTCAGCAAAAACTTAAAACTACAAACTTATTGTCTAGTTTATTTCTAACAACTTTAACAAAAGCACTTTACACTTTTAACATCAATAAGCTACAAAATAAGTAAAATCAATCTGTATACAGAAAAAGTTGAGTTTTAAGATCTTTTTCTCATTTTGATTAATTCTAGCTTATTACTTCATGAAACTTAAAACAAAAAAGAAGATAATTGTGGCTTAAGATGTACTCTAGGAGATACCTATAGATATAAATAAGTAAGTCTTAACAAAGATTAAAAGAAAATTTAAATGAAAAAGTGATACTTCTTGCTGATGCACTTGGTACTGATGTGGTTGGCTATTCTTGAAATGCAGGCTAACCTTTCATTTGTAAATCTAATGAACAAGTTTACTAAGTGCCTTTCTACATGATCTAACTAAGTAAGAATTCTAAATGCTCATCAATTCATAAAATCTAAAAGTTACTAAAATGTTAAATTGCCCTGGTGCCAAAGTAAAGATTTTAAATCTCTAAACTTTGAATCTATCTACTAACTAAGTTAAAAACCTGTTCCTAACAATTTGTTTCTATGACAACATCAAAATGTACAGAAGAAATTGAACAATATTTTGTTGACTTTTGGAGTCAAACCAGACTAATCCAAACACACCTTTATACTAACTTTCCAAACTAAAATAGCATTTAATTTCTATTTAAAAGCTAAAACAGCTCAAACCTTATATCCACTTCTACTATATCTAAACTATCTTAGCTATTTAAGCTCTTAAACACCTAGCTTATGAGTGAAAACTAACTAGTTACTCTACTAGCTTATTAATATCTAACAGATTTTTCTTCAACTAATTGAAATTTTAATGATATTAACTAAAAAGCTTTTACGAAATTGTACCTTTAAAACTATCCTAAAAATTATGAAGCATGATTAAGCAATAGTGAAACACAATAAAAAGCTACTTGTTATTAAGCTAAAATTGATGCTTAATGTTGATTTGAAGTAAATGAGACCTGAGTTTTTGTAGTCTCAGACCTAAGCCACTCCTGTAGAGTGAGTGGCTTATAAAGCTTGAACCTATTGGCTTCCAAAGCCTCTAAACCAAAGAGCAATAAGCTCAATAAGCTATAACTAGCTTATTCTTCATAAGCTTTAAACTGAATCAAAACGAGTTAAATGAACATGTTCTGATGTGAAATGATTGTAAAAGTGTAAAATGATTGATTAAAACAGATTTTAATGGAATTTGAGCTTATTATCATGAATAAGTCAAAAGAGCTTATTGAAGGCTTATGAGGTAAATTGACTTAAATTTGAATCAAAGAATGAAAGACTTGAAGCTGATGTTATTAACCGAATGATGAAGTACAGTAGAAAACACAAAGTACAAGTGCCTTAAATGAAAAAAATGCTTAAACAAAATGCTTAAAAGGTAAAAAAAATTAAAAACTAAGAAACAAAAAACTAACTAACTAAAAGTGAACCCTAAGCATCTATTTATAGAGAATGGAAGAGGAGAGGGGAAAGTTTCTTGAATCTTCCATTTAATCACAGCCTTTGATCAATTCTTGGACAATTCCTACCCGTTTGATGATGTATGTGAGGTGTTCGATCCAATAAGGGAGTGCCACGTGGACTAGGTGATGTGGAGGTGGGAAGTATGCGAAGTGTAGAAGAGAAAAGGAGCCGGGGAAGGGATTTCACGAAGTTGGGTTGTGGGATGTTTTTTGGGGAAATTCAGTTGGAGTTTGTTAGGGAGTTAAACCGCGTGTGTGTGTGTGTTTGAATGTTTGGAGGGTTTGCATTTTTAGTCCTTGTCTTTATATCGACCAAAGTGTAATGTAAAAGTAATTTAGGAATTGACAGATTCGGTCCTTGTGATTTTCTATTTCCATTTTCATCTCTTTTCAAAACAAACTTGTCACTTAATGCAAAATTTTGTCCTTGAACCTTCAAAATCCAAATGAACTTTTGAACTTGCACACTTGTCATATTGATCCTTGGACTTTTATTTTGGCTTTCATTCTTGGAATTGACTGATCCGGTTTTTGATTCCTTCACTCTTTGTCTTGTCTTTTCCCTTTTCTTGTCGTTTTTGACTGTTTTTGCTTTTTCTTGTCCTTTTATCCTTTTGCACAATTAGACACAAAAGACACTTTTTCTATTCTTTTGGCATTTTCTGGCTTTTATCTGGCAAAATCCCGGGTAATTTTCATATTTAAATTAGGCAATTATCAAAATTCCAAACTAAAGGATTGTCGTGTCCTCACGCAATGTTATCAAGTGTACACTTTGTAAACTAGTAAGTTTCAAAAATGCCCTTGCTTTCATCTTTAAGAATCACCTTTTTTAAACAACTTTCACTTTTATCAACATTTAATCCCTTAAAACACATTAATGGCAATCATTGCAACTTTGCAACTTTTAGGCTCATTGAAATAGGCTACTCCCGATTAATAGAGCACATAAAGAGGAAAATTCATCCATCCTTGAATTTTAACTAGACTAAACAAAGCTAATAAACAAGATCATTGTCAATGTAAGGTCCAAATGGTTAAGTCTTATATTACAACTTTGGGATCTTTTCACTCCCAGGAATAAATTAATGATTAGATGTGTGCACTCTTTTTAAACTCAAAACCATAGAATCAATTTATCTTCATAGTTGAAATTCATCTAAGCTTTACAAATAAGCCTTGTGAGCTTAAATGTTAATAACATAGATAAACCTCGACTCAAAGCTAAAAGAGATTCGGAAACAAAACTTATAAATTGATTTGAGAAAATGAAATTTTAACCATTCTTTTATTTTGTCCATGTACTATAATTATTTCTTTTTGCACTAAGGAAGGTGTTGTTCTTAGGTTCGAAACCCCTACGTGGGCCTTTCTCCCAAATAGGATATCGCAACAACAACCGGTGTTCTTAGTTCGAACCCCCACTCCGCTGCTAACGTTTGTGGGTTATCGCGACAACACCTTTTCCTACAAAGCCTAGAATCCAAAGTCCCTTAGTTGCAATCATCACCTAGGCCGCGCTCCCTAGTGGTGAGAATGCCTACAGAACTTGATCCACGTACATAGTTTTAATCTTAGTTGGACCCCATCCGAGTCTTTTCTCAACAAGGATTCGGCCAACGATTAAAACTTATTAAACGTTTTATTATTCTATTTTGCGAATGCTTCATTGGCACGAAAAATTATGCTTTTGCATTAGAAATGCTTCATTGCATTCTTTTTATAATTATTTTTGATGAATGGAAATGTTTCATTTTAGAAAATCAATTATAAATTTGAACAAAAATTTACTTACATTTAAAATGAAATTCTTTTTCAAAATGTATGACTTTTTCTAACGACATTGGTTGACAAGCTAAATTAAAAAAGAGCACGTATGATTAAGTGTGTTAGAGCTTGTGGGAGTAAAAAGACAAAATCAATAATATAGCTTTAGGTTTTCAAATAACCTTGCTTAAACAAATACTCTTATTATTTAACTACATCATTCTTGTTCTTCACATTTTAAAATCCAAGCAATAGGATTTGTGAAGCTTGGCCCTACAAAATGGTAGGTTAAAAGACTAGCTAGGGCATTTTCACCCGGTCAAGTCAAAATTAACTCCTATTTCTCACCAACGGACTACCAAAAAGAGGGGTTTTTTCTTCAAACTAAGCTTCTTTTGAGCTTTTCTTGTAAGCAAAAATTTAAAATTTCTCACTTTTTCATAAAAAGGCAATTCAAAAAGTTTCAACAAGGGTTGCGTGAAGTGCAAGTCAATATCGAAGGATTATCCTTCCCTAAACTAAAATGAAACTTTTGTCCTCAAAGTTTAAAAAATAAGGGTCAAAAGGAATCTTTAAATGTTAAATTCTATGGTCTGCCAAAAGAATAGATGTTTAGTTCGATAAAGAAACAAGGATAAGAGATTTCCCAAATTATGAAGAGAAGAATTGGAGACATCCGATGGAATTATGGAATTGCTTTGTCCTTCCACAATCTTTTTGAACCATAAGCTTCCAAATCGGAAAACCTAGACATAAATCACAAACAACAACAAGAGACGAAAAAGAACAATGATTCCTCTCTTTTTTACAGTGGTTAGCTCAAAAACATCTCTAAAACGGCTTAGTTTTTGTTAACCGAGTACAAGCTATACTCGCCCCCGAATTAATTTGTCCTTGGGGAAGCAAAGAAAATAGAAAGAAAAATGAGAAGAAAATAAAAGGATAAGCATGGGGTGCCTCCCACGAAGTGCTTGTTTATTATAGAGTCCCTTTCGCTTGACTCATTTCCCCAAACTAGGTCATCATGGTGGGTAATAGCAATGGTGAAGAAAATCTAATAGGTTGAAACCTCCCCAAACTAGAGATGAAAGATATACCAAAGCATTTTTGATTCCGGGTTCAACAAACTTTTTATAAAAGATTTTCAAGATAGAAAATGTGAACCCGAAAAATGCTTTGGTAACATGAAAGTCCAATAAGGGTGGGTGTGGTGGGTCAAAAACATCAAGAGTCAAAAGAGCTTTAGATGGAGCTAACTCTTTTGAACTCTTATCCTTAAAAACATCATTATCAAAAATACCCGGTTTAAAATTTTTATCTTCACTCCCCGTGGAGTAAGATGCGGGTTAAAAACTCAGGAATAGGTGACAAATGGAAGAAAAGATCGGGTAGTAAATGTGAAGGAATCTTCCTCTTCATCTAAAATTACATTTTCACCTATACCTGGGTAAGAAAGCTCACTTGTGTTAATTTCGTCAAAAACATTAACTTCAGCCATCACGGGCTCATCATCAAAAGTAAATGACTTGTACTCGGAGAAAATCATCGAGTCATCCGAAAAACTAAGCACATCCGCCTCCTCTAAAGGCAAATCAATATCCACAACGGGGATAGTAGAGGAGGGGCACAATATAGGAGAAATCGGAATAGGAGGAGAGAGACTAAAAGCGTTAACCTTTTCAATTAAAAGATAACTTTCGACTAATTTCTCCCGAAGAGAAATGTCAACGATCTTAGAAATGTCGAGATCAATCTCTCCTCCATCTTCCTCAAAATCAACACAATCATAAAAATCATCATCATAATCGTAATCGTCGTCGGTATCATCGTCATCGACACAAGCTTCAACGATTTCCGGTGAAATCGGAGCAAGATGAGAAAGTCTACTCGTGGACTTCTCGTAATAGGAATCATCAATGTCGAACAAATTACACTCCCCCAAACTAAAGTCATCGGATTCACTTGGGTTTGAAACAAGGATCTCAACACTAATCGTCTCCGTTTCCGGAGTAGTGTTAATATGCCCGTCTCCCATTATGAGTGAATCCTTAAGCTCTACGTTTTGCGAAACGGGAGTGTGTATCGTATTCTGATGAACCGCATAAAATCCCAAATTATCATCATCATCGATGATAATCTTCTGAATTCGAGTTCTAGCTTCAGACTCTGTAAGCTCTTTTGCTTCTTGTATGATTTTCCGAATTTCAATGCTTAAACCATTAAATTTATCCTTAAGCTCATAAATCTTATCTTCACATTTCCTTCTATAACCAATATCGATCTCTTCCTTTTGATATTTCTCTTATTCCCTAAAACATTCATTCCTTCTTCATCTCTTCTAAACATGCTGCTTCTGATTCTCCAAAATCTTGGATTTCATTTCTTGAGATGAGTGACTTTCATTTAAGCTTGTTAGCTTTTTGAAGTCTTCCTCAAGCAAGCAGTTCAAGTTACTCTTCTCTTCTTGATTCGTTCTGGATTAGGTTAGTAATTTCTGGCTTAATGAGTTGATTTCATTAAGGATTTGTAAATCCTTAGAAGATTTTGCAACAATTCTTGCAAAATATCAGGTTGAGCTTGGCTTTCTTTTCTTCCACAACTTGCTAGATTCTTCAAAATTTCTCCTCAGCAAGCAATAACTTGATGTCTTTTCATTATGAGGTATGTGATCATACTTCTTCAGAAGTTTTGATAGCTTTATAAGATCCGTTTGAGCAATGTAGCATTTTGTACTTGTTACTAGGAGGAGTCTGAATCAAATATCAGACAAAAACTGCGGGGGTTGAAATTGGTCGAAACCGGAAGAATGAGAATTAAAATATTCTTGGTTCATCGGCTGACATTGGTAAGTCTCATGAGATCCCCCACAGTTCTCACAACAAAGATATTGTTGTGGAAGGATTTGTGAATCATGTGGGACACAATCAAAATTTCGATTATAGCACGGTTCCAGCTCAAAAATGATCGGATCTTTTGGTGGACAAATTGCTCAACCAAAATGAAAAAACGGAGCACCTCTTCCATAAAATTACAAATGCTTTTGTGTCAAAATATTCCATTTAACTGTTTCACCGCATCATAAACAACAATTATGGTCGATTTGAGTGGATTTTGTGGAATATTTACACCGGGGTCTTGATCACCAACGCTTGGCTCTCGAGGGGGGAAAAGGGGGGGGCATTAACAACGTTGGTACTGTCTGGATGACTCGAAAGTATCTTTGAAAATTTGGAAAACTCCATTGTCAACACAAATATGCAAAACAAATATTTTCGAATTTTATACGTATAAGAGTACATCCATGACAATACGGACCATCGACCGGGGTTCCACACACCGCACAATGCAAAGAAGAGTCAGACACGGGAACAATGATTTTGTCATTAAAGTTTCCTATTGAACAACACTCTTTAGTGTACCAAGTTCCACAAGTTGAACACTCTTTGATTGCATAACGGGATTTTAAACGATTAAGCGCCATAAGAATTAAACAATATTGAGGATAAGAAAGATGAGAATTAAACAAATGAGAGGAATAAGAAGAATATTTTTAGCTTTTCCGAATAATACATAAGAATATTAAAGAAATTGAGATTGAGAAGATTCTTTTTGGGGGAATTTAAATTTTTTTAGTTTTTATTAAGAAGGAAAACAAAAAATATTTTTGGTAATGTTTATTACAAGCTTCTCGATAAGTCTCTAAGAGTAGCACAGTGAGCGGAAAAGCTTTAGCGAGCCGCAATGACTACCTTAGAGAATATCTATCACTTTTCCTTAACTACCTTATTTGTTTGTAAACTTAAAGGTCCGTCGTTACCTCGCAAGTACTTCACGATTTGTTTGTTGTTAAATTGGAAGGTTTAAGTGGATAGCTAGCCAACTTTTTTTTTTTTTCTTTTTTTTACCATTTTAACCCCCCCCCCAATATCAAATGTTTATTATTATTTATTATTATTATTTTTATTTTTTTACTAATTCGATAGGAATCGAATTAATGAACTTTTTATATTTTTATACAAAAATTAGCAAAATAACTTCCAAAGGAAGGATCTTCGAAACTTTACTTCGACGAATATTCTTCAACAATCGTTCACGAATTCCCCGGCAACGGCGCCAAAATTTGGTTCGATGTAGAACAAACAAATTTAATATACGTATATAGTATTAATCCCGTGAAAATTTCTAACCAAAATACTTCTCAATCAAGAGAAATACAAGGTAAAAATATCACTAAAGAAAACACAACTTGTATATTTTTTTATCCGGGAAGTATAATACTACTCGGGTCGTGTCCCAACGAACTCGTGAATTGAGAATTTGGAATATTCGGATTCGAGCTAAGAATGATAAAGGAATTTTTGAACTTTTGATTACACTACAAATATATAGCACAAACTAAAAACATATGAAATAGCATGAATTTAATGCACAAAACGTAATAATGCGAGCTAAAACTGAAATTTAAAATCTAAGGCACAACTTTTAACAAATTTTATACCTAAAAATCACAAATCTTAAAAGAAAATTTT
The DNA here is from genome assembly GCA_026074375.1 of Tanacetum coccineum. NCBI lineage: Eukaryota > Viridiplantae > Streptophyta > Magnoliopsida > Asterales > Asteraceae > Tanacetum > Tanacetum coccineum. Next base: position 29,845 of record BQNB010029402.1, on the reverse strand, counting down.
AGGAAAAAGAATTGGAATTTTTTAACTATTTTTGAATTTTTTATGAATTTCTAAAGTTTAATGATTTAACAAAAATAAACTTTTTCTAAAAATTATCACTAAAATTTATCTTTTATTTTTCAAAAATACTAGATTTAAAAAGAAAATTATTACAAAAAGAATCAAAAATTTTCAACTATTTTTCTATTTTTTATGATTTTTCTAAGAAAAAGGAATTAACTAAATTCTATTTTAATTCCTAGAAAATACAACTTTAATGAGAAAAAATATAGAAAATGGTTTAAACTCTAAAAAGGTGCAGAAATTTAATGGTATGAAAAGCCCCAATTTCTATGATCTAATTGAACCCTAATTTGTGCAATTAAAACTCAAACCCTAATTTTAATAAAACTATAAACTAAAATTTAAATCTATTTTATTTTTACTAAAAGAACAGGGTAGGAATTGTAAGAAAGGAAAGATAAGGGTAGGTGGCCAAACTTTTGTACATTTACACTATAAGGTAAACGGGTAACCTTTAACTTTCAAAGAATTGCAAAACAGACCTCGGCTTTATGCTTAATTTGGTTTTTAAAAAGTGCATTTTCAGCATAAACTTAAAACTACAAAACTTAATGTCTAGCTTATTCTAAACAACATTAACAAAAGTACTTTACACTTTTACCCAATCAATAAGCTACAAAATAAGAAAATCAATTGCTGTTACAGGAAGTTGAGTTTTAAGATCTTTTTCACATTTTGGCTTATTACTTGCTTATTACTTGATGAAACTTAAAAACAAAAGAAGCTAATTGTGGCTTAAGATGTACACTAGAAATACCTATAGAAAAATAAGCTAAGTCTTAACAAAGATTAAAAGAAAATTTAAATGAAAAAGTGATACTTCTTGCTGATGCACTTGGTACTGATGTGGTTGGCTATTCTTGAAATGCAGGCTAACCTTTCATTTGTAAATCTAATGAACAAGTTTACTAAGTGCCTTTCGACATGATTAACTAAGTAAGAATTCTAAATGTCATCAATTCATAAATCTATAGGTTACTAAAAAATGTTAAATTGCCCTGGTGCAAAGTTAAAGATTTTTAACACTCTAAACTTTGAATCTGCTACTAATAGTTTATAAAATGTTTCTAAATTGTTTCTATTGGACAACTCAAATGTACAGAAGAAATGAACAATATTTTGTTGACTTTTGGAGTCAAACCAGACTAATCCAAACACACCTTTATACTAACTTTCCAAACTAAAATAGCATTTAATTTCTATTTAAAAGCTAAAACAGCTCAAACCTATTCCCACTATACTATATCTAAACTATCTTAGCTATTTAAGCTCTTAAACACCTAGCTTATGAGTGAAAACTAACTAGTTACTCTACTAGCTTATTAATACTCATAACAGAATTTTCTCAACTAAATTGAAATTTTAATGATATTAACTAAAAAGCTTTACAGAAATTGTACCTTTAAAACTATCTAAACATTATGAGCATGATTAAGCAATAGGTAAACACAATAAAAACCTACTTGTATTAAGCTAAATTGATGCTAAAATGAGATTTGAAGTAAATGAGACCTGAGTTTTTATAGTCTCAGACCTAAGCCACTCCTGTAGAGTGAGTGGCTTATTAAGCTTGAACCTATTGGCTTCCAAAGCCTCTAAACCAAAGAGCAATGCTCAATAAGCTATAACTAGCTTATTACTTCATAAGCTTCTAAATCTGAATCAAATGGCTCAAACGACATGTTATGATGTGAAATGATTGTAAAAGAGTAAATGAATGATTAAAACAGACTTTTAAATGAATTTGAGCTTATTATCATGAATAAGCTCAAAAGAGCTATGAAGGGCTTATTGGTAAATTTGGACTTAAATTTAAATAAAGAATGAAAAGGACTTGAAAGCAGAATGTTATTAAACCAAAATTGATGAAGTAAAGTAGAAAAACACAAAAGTAAAGTGTCATTTAAATTAAAAAATTGCTTAAACAAAATGCTTAAAAGGTAAAAAAAAATAAAAACTGAGAAACAAAAAACTAACTAACTAAAAGTGAACCCTAAGCATCTATTTATAGAGAATGGAAGAGGATAGGGGAAAGTTTCTTGAATCTTCCATTTAATCACAGCCTTTGCTAATTCTTGGGACAATTCTAGCGTTTGATGTGTATGTGAGGTGTTCGATCCCAATAAGGGGTCGCACGTGGACTAGGTGATGTGGAGGTGGGAAGTATGCGAAGTGTAGAAGAGAAAAGGAGCCGGGGAAGGGATTTGGCAAAGTTGGGTTGTGGGATGTTTTTGGCGGGAAATTCAGTTGGAGTTTGTTAGGGAGTTAAACCGCGTGTGTGTGTGTTTGAATGTTTAGAGGGTTTGCATTTTTAGTCCTTGTCTTTATATCGACCAAAGTGTAATGTAAAAGTAATTTAGGAATTGACAGATTCGGTCCTTGTGATTTCTATTTCCATTTTCCTCTTTTCAACAAACTTTCACGTATGCAATTTAGTCCTTGAACTTCAAAACTCCAAATGAACTTTTGAAACTTTGCACACTTGTCAATATTGATCCTTGGACTTTTATTTTGGCTTCATTCCTTGAATTAGACTGATCCGGCTTTTGATTCCTTCACTCTTTGTCTTGTCTTTTCCGTTTCTTGTCGGTTTTTTTTGACTGTTTTTGTTTTCTTTGTCCTTTTCATCCTTTCCTGCACAATTGAACAAAAGCACACTTTTTCTATTTCTTGTGGCATTTTCTTGGCTTTATTTGCAAAAATCCCGGGTAATTTTCATATACAATTAGGCAATTATCATGGGTGCTTAGCCAATGAAAATACCAATAACAGCTTTCGGTTGTAACTTTCCTAAGTTTTCACTGTCATTTGTCAGATAACATAGTGCACCAAATACGTGGAAAAATGATAAGTCGGGAAGTTTGCGGTATGTAAAAGCTCATATGGTGTTTTGCCGTGATGAAGACGTATGATGGACCGATTTTGGGTATAACATGTACTAGCAACTGCTTCTGCCCATAAGAATAATGGAGCTTTTGCATAAATCGACATTGTGCGGGCTATTCAATTAGCGTACGATTACGTTTTTCAACGACACCATTTTGCTGTAGAGAGCGAGCAACGGATGTTTAATGAGAGATGTTAACCTTCTCATAATATTCATGCAAAGTTTGATTAACAAATTCCATTCCATTATATTCGTCAGACGGGTGCCTTAAGCCGCAGTTGAATCATCTTGAGAAACTTGATTATGAAGTCTGAAGCTTCATCTTTTGACCTTAATGAGCCCTTCAGACGTATCCATAGCAACAGACAATGTGCTGCAGTCATCATCATCGAGGTATGGAACGAGAGATGTGGTACTTCTAGATCCTCATAGAAGAACAATATCAACAACTCACGATCAGCATATCCTGAGCACATTGGGCCACATACAATCGATCCCCCCATGTGCAAGCAGAAATTATATCCGTTTTTCTTCGGTCCTGGTACCGCTCTTCAGGTTCTTGCGTATTGTAGGGTTTCTCTTGAATTTTGCCCATTGCCCATCTGGAACACGATGAGTCCTTTTCAAAATTTTAGCTCTTAGGGAGACCCTCAAGCAAGGACGTGTTAGCTAAATGGTTAATTGCACCAAGGTTAAATGAGATCGACGTCGGTGCCTAGCTAGGACTTAGTTTCTGAGGCCTCTTTTTGACCAGAGAATATAAGAGAGGACGCATAATATCTCTAGGACAGGTGTGTTACAGATTGTTGCCTTGAGATTCCAGTTAATAGATCAACACTTTTTAGATTTACGAATGAAGCAGGTGTGTGATGAGAAGCAACTTCGAGTTCGAATCCCCCCCCCCCCCCCCACACAGGAATCTGCCTAACGGAGAAATAAGTTCATTTTCAAGTATTCACGAAGTAAACCCTTGAGATCGTAACATTCCCAATCTGATAATCACCATATCCCAATATCTTTGCCATGTGATCATTTCCGAATTTGACTGTATCCAAAAATTTATTGACGGAAAATTGGTGAGGATTGAGAGCGATCTCTAGTTAATATGCTTGGAGCAGCCGGGTCTAAACTACATGAAGAACAAATTGGTTAACCTGCATTCATCAAGAGAGGAAGTTGGAACATCCGAACTTTAGATCCCAAGATTTATTAGTTTCCTTGATGTTAGCAGATATTGATTTACAATCTTAGGTTTGGCTAGTGAAACATTTTGTTTTGGATTTCCTAGGTTTCATTGAGGTAAACCAATGTTTACTTCAGGGCTTAGGTGTATCAGTTTTCTGGTGCAGTTGGTCTTCTAAAGGGCCACTTTAGCAGTTATGGTAATCCTAGATAAAGGGCACGCATTTCCTACTATAGTGAAGGTCGGACTGTAGGTCTCCAAGTGTATCCAATATTTGTGAAACTCCTTTCCTGTTGGTTTCCAAACTTTTTTCTTTGACCATTTCTTAAAAGATTTAGATTTAACACGAGCATTCAAATCATTGATAAAATTAAGAACACACAAATCATGATTATCAGAAACCATGCAACCATTACACTTAACACATAGAAGTTTAGAATTCGTATTATATTTATCTTGGAATTTGCACATTTGCAGTTCTGTTAGGTTCCTCACAACCAATTTTATTTTTCATATAGATTTAACTATTCTAGAGTGGGCTTTCACCTTTATTCTTTTGGTAATACATGCGTGTTTGATGATCTTTATCTTTCTTTCGTATTGCTTAAGGTTGTGATCCGCTAGCATAGTAGATGGTTTTTTACTGTGTAGAAGACATATTTAGGTTTGTTAGAATAACTAGGTTTGATGATAAGATGTTTTTATGTTTGTGTTTCCTGAGGATCGGAGGGCTCAGTGAATCTAACTCTTTTGTCCTTGTTCTTTGGGTTCACAGCCACTTATTTATCACTTGAATTGTTGATGCTAGGGCAGGTTTGTCTGATTATTATAAGCAACTCTTGAATTCGTTTGGTGTACTTACAAGCAGAGTATAAGGAATTATCTAGAGGATTTTCTGATTTTCCGATTCTATATTTTCCCTAAAGAATGTAGCTTGTTTCCTGAGTGTAGCCCTAATGTAGTAGAGTTGAACTGTCCTTTTTCAACATTCTTAAGGGCATGGTTCACATCAATCTTAAGAATTTCAGAGCAACGGTGTTTTTGTGACAAACATTATCAGCTAAATATTTTCCTTTAAGTTTCCCTTTAATTCATCCTTAGGGGGGGAGGGGAAAATAACAAGCATGTAATGACCAAACCTTTATTCCTGAAGATTACAATTTTAAGTCAGATATTTCCATAGACTTTTGATTTGACTTGATAAATTAAACACATCACATTGTTTCTTTTGATCAAACTACGGATAGCTTTAATCGAGTCATAAGTATGCTTATAGGATCTGTTTCAAATGTGCATTCTTCAGTATAGGTTTTGACACCCTTTTGATCCATTCAATATTTATTGTTTCAATCTCTTCTATGTCCTTCTTGACCTTACCCTCATTCATATTTCCACATGAAGATTTAATTCTCTCTTTCAACTTCCTTATGACTGTATCTTTCTCTTGTGACTGAGCTTTCAATTCATTTAATTCAAAGTATTGATCAAAATTCGGAGCACTTTGATTTGAAACAGAATTGTCCCTTTGAAAAATTTCCTGATTAAGTTTAGTGTTCAACTTTCTAAAGAGATGCACATGTTTTTCAAGAGTGTGTTTACTTACTGAACAGTTTTCGTAAGTCTCTTGTTTAATGAAAATCTTTTTTGTTTGAGAGCTCAGTCTAAGTTTTGAGACAGTTTTTACATTCATGAATATTCACAAAAGCATTATCCATAGAAAAATTCATAATTATGTTCACTATATCTTTGTTAATGACTTGTTCCAAGAGTCGTTCGTTATTATTTAAAACTAGATTCATTTTAATTTCAAACATTTTTGACTCTAAACGATGTTGTTCCACAGCTTGTTATTTGGTGAAAGGGACATATTTTGGACTTCAGAAAGTTCATCAATTAAATATTGATCAAATGTATTGAATAAGTCCTTTAGTGCTTTTACAAATGGAATTATTTCATCCCTAAAACAAGCTTTTGTATGTTCAAACCCCCACGAGCCCTCAGTGATGGCTGTGGCCATGGTTCTTTCTTTGATAACCACATCAAAACCAGCAAGATGGTGTTTAAGTTTCTTCAAACTCGTTACTTACCATGTGAGGGGTACTTTAGGAAGTTCTTCGACTTACTTTTGTGGGTCTACAAGAAGGACTAGGATCTAAAGAATTCATAGAAGTCTGAGACCAAAAGGCTTGTTCAGCAGATAATTTAGTTTGAGGAACAAATCATTTTTTAAAATCTTGAGAAAGTTGGTTGAGTACAGTATAATCAACTAGTGTGGTATTTAACTTTCTTTTCTAAAACCATTAGATCCTGTTGTTTTAAGAAAAATTTTAAACGACTCTCCTCAGCAAGCATTAGGGTCTCTTCGGAGTCAGGAATTACAATAGCACTAGTCTTCTTAATGACATTACCATTATAAAGCTTTGGTTCCAACTGCTGAGCAATCTTTTATTCAAGTTGGGAACTTATTATGGATAATACCTCAATTGAAGGTATTATTTGTTGGTGTTCTTTTACCAACTTTGTTTATTTATTTTTTATTTTTTTATTTTTTTTATATTTTTTATGATAATTGAACTAATAAAAGAAAAGAAAATATTTTTTACTTTTTTTTATTATATTTTTTCTTGCTTTTATATATTAATAAAAGAAAATGAAAAATATTTTTGTATTTTTATATTTTTTATAAAGAAAATAACTTCACAAGGAAGGGTCTTCAAGGCTCGAACACAAACAATCCCGTAAAAATCGCTACACCTCTCCCCGGCAACGGCGCCATTTTGATAAACGTCAAACGCGTGTCGTAGTAATATATAGTATATCCCGTCAGATAAGACAATTACTTTAGGAAAAATAATAGTCTATCTTCCGAGTGTCGTTTCCACGGCGAGAGATGAATTGAAATTCATGAGAATGTTTCGTTTGGTGCTTGAATGACAAATATTTTGGTTTTGGCTTTAAACTATTTTTATACTAAAAATTAAACTAATATTAATTCTAAGATTAAAAACTAAAAGATTATACTAAAATTGATATAAATGACAAATATGCTTGCTAAGTGACGTGAAATGTTCCTTAAGTGCGGGCTTAGGTTTAACGAATTAAAATCCTTAGAAAACAAGTTGCAAGAAATTAAATGACAAGTAAAGTAAAATGCTTTTGAAAATAAATGACAAGTATTTAAATTGCATTAAAAGTAAATGACGGTATGTAAATTGACTATTAATTTTTTAAACCTTTTTAAAACCGCACTTAAATTCCAAATCACTAATCACTTAGCAAACACAAGTTAAACTACTCACTACTCATGGCAAATATCAAATAAGCAAACATTTTATAAAATAACAAATTAAATCTACACTAATTAATTGAAAAATGATAGAAAATGAAACCAAATTAAAGAGCCTCAAATAAACGATAACCACCCGATCTTACAAACTTAATAAACAAACCAGTTTATCACTTTTAAGCTCTACTTCACTAATTAGCAAATAAAGGTGTCAACTTTATCTACTAATTACTTTCATAAAAACCATAAAGATCAAAACTTTATCTATTTATCAACCTTATAAGACCCTTAAGCTCCGGCCTTAGATGTAGAAGGATGGAATAAGAAATAAGACATGAAAAGTTAAGACAAATTAAGCTAATAAGATGAAAACTTTTTTAGAAAAATAAGCTATTTTGAAAACTAATTTAAAAATAAAAAATAAAACTAGATTAAATAAATAATAAAAAAAACTACTTTTGAAATAAAAACTAGACTAAGCTAAAAAGCTATCAAGGCTTTTTCGAAGAAAGGATGAAGAATAAAAGCTTATAAATAAGCCTCTTCTCAAATAAGCTACAAATACCCTTCGAAATAAGCCCTAGCTTAATAAGCTATAAGAAAAACTAGTAAAGTTTAGAACTTTATGACTAAATAAGCTAAATAAATAGCTCTCGAAGATAAATGTGCTCAAGACTTAATGAATAAGTCGGGTAGGAGACTCATGACACCCTTTTTAGCATTCGAATCGAGCTTAATCAAACAATAAGCACTTTTGAAAAAGTAAAGACAAGAAAAGAGAAAAAGATGAGATAAGCAAAAGCTATTTTAGAATTTATTCTAAAGACAATAAGCTAAATAAAAGATGAAAACTTTAGATCTAAATCTACCCGAAACTAAGGTGTTCAATCAAGTGAACTTGGATCGGGTATATTTAAAGATTTAGATCTAAGAAAAATAAGCTAAAATTAAAAAAGCAACAAACTTTATGCTAGAAAATTAAGCTAAAAATATAAGATCTATAATTTTTAGATCTAATCCACCCGAAACTAAGGTGTTCAATCAAGTGAACAAGAGACGGGTATATTTAAGGATTAGATCTAAAAACAATAAGCTAGAAAAATAAGCAATCGAAAATAAGCTCACTCGAAAAGCTCTAAATCAAAAATAATTATAAAATAAGCTAGTCTAAATAAGCTATTAAAGAAACTTATTAGAATATAAGCTTAAGAGATCGGATCCAAAAAATAAGCTATAAGCATGAGCTTATTTAGAAATAAGCAAAAGAAGAGAAAGAGTAGAAGAATAAGCATAAATAGAGAATAAGCATCAAGAAATAATAAGCATTAAATAAAAACCAACCTTAAACATCTTCATTAATAAGCTCAAAATCTTCATTACAATAAGCTAAATAAGCTATAAAAGCTTTTACAATAAGCTAAAAGTTATACTACACTACTCATAAATCTACACCTACTACTAGGAAAAAAAATAAACTTATAAACTAACCCCTCTCTAATCACAGCTGCTGCGTGTATTTAAAGCCACCAAGTGGGAGGGGTATTTTTGTCCATTTAGGTCTTCAGCCAATCATATTGCTAGATCAAGGGGTATTTTGGTCTTTTTGCCATTCACCAACCGCCTTATTATTGCCAATGATTGGCACGGATCCATGCACTCTAACCTCGTACCTGACACACGCCTACCTCGAACTGACACACGCAGAATGACACGTGTCACGCTCTGATTGGCCCGCCGTTGCCACCTGGTACTGACGTGTATAGTACCTCGTACCTGCCACACTTGTATACAATGATTAGTAGGCCACGTGTCACCACCTGAGTGGTGCCACGTGGCACGATACTGTTCCCCCACTGTCACCGGAGCCACCACCGGTTTCATCTCTTAATTCTTTTGGCTTACTTTTCACTCTGTCTATTTTTCATACATCTCTCTTTCTGTTTATAAGCTCACCATGTTCTCTCTTTTGTTTTAGCTCACAAATTCACACAAAGTGTAGTTTTTGGCAAACTACCAGCCATAAACGGATTTGAGGAGTCTTTACCAATAGCCGTTTGCTTTGGACTAGCCATTGCTTCATTAGAAAAACATGGTGCAATGATAACCATATAGTTTTGAGTAAACTACCAACTATAAACGGATTTGAGAAGTCTTTACCAGTAGCCGTTTGCTCTGGACTAGCCAATGCTTCATTGTAAAAACATGGTGCATTGAGGACCATATAGTTTTGAGTAAACTATCAACTATCAACGGATTTGAGAAGTCTTTACCAGTAGCCGTTTGCTCTGGACTAGTCAATTCTTGATGTCTATTAGACATGGTGAACTGATGACCATTTGTGGTGTGGTGTCACAACCAACACTTCAAGAACAACTAATATTTTGCCTCCCCGCAAATAATACATTATGGAGTAACCAATTTGACACTTCATTGTTTATCCTGAAAAAGTTAGCTTAAAACCAAGAAAAACATAATCCAAACATTTTTCTTGTTTAACAGTATTAAGTGTTACTCACAGGATTAACAAAGATACATAGAAATAACCAGCAGTACTAACTATAAGTAACAGTTGTAACAAAACTGTATTAAATATAACTTCGCGCAGTTACTTAATTAGAATAGCAGTTTTAATTGACAAATAACTAACAATACTATCATTTAAACAAAACTTTACAAAAAAAACAAGAGATTTGGGCCTTAGGGTATTGGAGCATTCCAATTACTTGAAACCAAGTCTGAATCTACACAAGCATCCAAAAACCTTTGTAAAGAAGATCTGCTAATTAAGTTGTGTGTCAATTTTAGCATTTGAATCAAACTTTTAGGCTTACAAATATCTTTAAAGTGATGCTCTAATCTATATTTGTTTTGTTTTAGAGTGTGATAGATTTTTCTATGATACATATTAGTACTGGTATTATCAATGTAAAATAACAGTGTTCATAAAATTGTACCCATAATCCGCAATTGGTTTTGGATCCAAAAGATAACCTGTCCTCAGCAAAATTGCAGCAGCAACATATTAAGCTTCAGTGGTAGAAGTGGCAATCTACAGTTGTTTCTTGCAATTGCACAACAGAAATTAAACTAATTTCCCAAAAAATTGACAGACCTCAGTGGTGACTTCCTCTCAGTGTTGCTCAGCATAGTCACTATCAGTGAAGCAACTAACTCCAATGGAGTCCTTAAGAATACCAAAGACCTAGAGATTGGTTTGCCTTTAAGGTATCGAAAGATCCTTTGACAGCTAAGGAGATGGGAAGTTTTTGGGGAAAACTGAAACCTTGCACAAGCAATACTGCAATCATGATATTGGTCTGGATGCGGTAAGATACATCAAAGATCCAATCATAGATTAATAAAAGATGTTCATCAAACATCATAGCTTCTGAATCTTTAAACAAAGCTTTTCCAATCTGTGGGTAGTAGAGGCAGACTCACATCTGTGTAGTTGACTTTCGCAAAATTTCATGGACATATTTATCCTTGACTGATAAAGATGCCTTTCTTTTCTCTGTTGAACCTGCTATCTCAAAAAGAAGGTGAGTTCTCCCCATAGAACTCATCCTGAAAACTTATCCTTATAAGTTTCTCAAATTCATCACAAAGCTCCTTCTGGTAGATCCAAAAACTGATGTCATCTACATAATTTGAAAAAGGCTATTATATGCCCTTTTGACTTTTGATGATAAACGTTTGAATCAATCTGTCCTCTTTGAAATCATTGCTCAAAGATAAGAGGCCCATGTGTCATCCCAAGCTCGGGGTGCTTGCTGAAGCCCATTATAGTGCTTTCACCAATTTATAAATTTATCAGGATGGTCCAGGATCTTCAAAACCTAGAGGTTGACATAAATACACCTCTTCTTCAATTTGAACATATAGGAAAAGCACTTTTGACAATCCATTTGGTCCGAATGAAAACCCATATTAGAAGCATAAGCCAGGCAATATTCTTATTGCCTCAATCCTTGCCATTGGAGCACAAAGATTCATCATAGTCAATGACTCTTCTGGAGTATGTCCTTGGGCCAACTAGTATTGCTTTGTTCTGATGACAATTCCCCTATTCATCTTTTCTGTTTATGTAGACCCACTTTGTACCTATAGCCCTAAGACCTTTCAGCAAGTATACAAGAACCATATAATTTGCAGTTTGGAACTGTAGGAGTTCTTCTTGCATTGCTTCTACCCCATGCAGGATCCCATAAGTGCTTTAGAACGCTCTTTGGTTATCTTGCAGGTATGAAACAAGGCATAAAAGGCATGTATGATGGTGAAATGTTCCCCAATTAAATTTCTTATCCTCCACTTGTGTGTCTTCAGTTGTAGGAATTGGTCCCATCAAGTCTTCAGGAGTAGCAGTATTAACTTCAGGAACAGTAGTACTAACTTCTCTACTACCAGTATTAACTTCTGGTCTGGCAGTATTAACTTGTTGATTTTAGTACCATTATCCTGAAACTGCAATCATCATGAGTCCATCTTGATCTTGTATTTGTGCATCAGCAACAGATTTGAGTGATGCCTCATCAAGTATGAAGCATCTTCCAAATTGAGCATGACTACAATCTTGATCTTGTTGAGGAGGATGTGCCGGCTCAGAAACTCCTTGTTTCTGCAGAAACATTAGAAAGGTCCTGCACATGGTACATAATTCATGGATTGGGTTAGAGAATCAAGATCAAACAGCCACTTTGGACCATTTCCTTCTAACATAGGTTTATTCTCTAAGAACCCAACATGCAAGTTTTCCTGTACTTTCCTGGTTCTAATGTTGTATACTCTAAAAGCTTTGCTTACTTAGGAATACCCAACTCAAAGAAACTTCATCCTTTTTCCATCAACCTTGCCCAACTTATCTATAGGTATGTGAATTGTAACATGGACATCCAAAACATGTTTCCATGAAAGCCCTATAGTTGGATTAATACCCCTAAGAGTCTGCATAAGGGAGTCTTGTTATGGGCTTGACTACTAAGTACCCTATTTGTACATAGCATAGGCAGTCAGAATAACAGCTTCTGCCCAAAATGTTGTAGGTAACTTAGAGTCAGCTAACATTGTTCTAGCAGCCTCAATAAGAGTCCTATTCTTTCTTTCAGCTACACCATTTTGCTGAGGTGTCCTTGCTACACTATATTCTCTCTTGATACCTTTTTCTCTACAGAACTCATCCATCACATGGTTTTTAAATATCGTTCCCATTTCACTTCTGATTATCTTAAACTATCTGATCCACTGGTTTTCGTATCTCTTTGATAAAGTTTAAGGGATCTCACTAGTTTTCATCTCTTAGTTCTAAAAGTAAACCATGAAAACTCTACTATCATCATCAGTAACTACCAGCCAGTATTTTTTAGCATTAAATTCTATCAAATAGTTGGACTAAAACGATCCATGTGTTCGCATAAACAATGGCATTAGTAATGGTCTAAAGGCTGGTCTGATAAGAGACTCTATGTTGCTTGCCTTTAAGACATGCAACACATGTTTGGTCATTCTCACATCTTTTTAAAAGGTTATACAATTCCTTCAAAATTCAAGATTATCAGTTTAAATTATACCTTTACCAGTAATTCTTCCTCCATTTGCTCCTCCACCAAAAGTAACATAACCTCCATTAAAGTCTTTAAAATTGAAGATGGGCTATGTTTCCAGACATGTGCCTTGAGCATCCACTATCCACAAATCCTTTATCATTTAGCAGGGATATTGTATGCCACACAAAACTTACGAAGTTACGTTTTTTGGGGACCCAAGCCTTACTGACTGGATCTACCTCGTGACATCATGTAATTCATATTTGTTAAAGACTAGTGATGCACCATTAGGTTTGATAGGTCTCCAAACCCAACATGCTGAGGGCTTAACAACATTAAATCCCCTTGCCCTGACAGTATTAACATTTGGCCTAATAGTGTTAACAGTTTGTCTAGCAGTATTAATATTTTGATTATTAGAACTTTTTGTTAATGCTATACTCTTGTAAAAGGGCCTTTTAACAATGGATTGTGCTTTATTTTGAAAATGTGTCTTTTGTCTAGCACAAGAACTGTTGATTTTTGCTCGTGAGCAGATATAAGAGGCCTAACAGTATTAATGACCTAGCAGTGCTAGAAGGTCTGGCAGTGTTGACAGACCTAACAGTATTTTACAGGCTTTGAAGTATTGACAGTTGTTAGGCTAGTCTCATAAGACTGCTTTGGAACCTTATAATTTGTAAGAATTAGGACAACTGTATTGAATGTGATCAAAACTACCACAGATAAACATGCCTTGTTTTTTAAAAACAAAGTTAATCTAATTGATTTGGATTTTTGACATTTCCAATTTCCTTTGGTTTCCCCCTAGGTCCTGTGACGCTGTACATCATATGCATCACTAATTGACTTCTGAATTGGTTTTTCAGGTTTAACTGACTCTTTCTTCGTAGCAGTAGGTATAGCAGTTTTCTTTTCTACCTTAGGGATAGGCTCAACTTCTTTCTCATCATCTGACACCCAATCTTCAATATTGGAGATCATTTTTCTCTCTATCCTTTTTAGATTCTTCCCTTCCCTAACATGATTAGCGGTAGCAAAAATTTTCTTTCCAATCTTTATCTACCTTAAGTGAAGACTTAACACAACTAGTTTCAGGAACAGTCTGTTGTTGTTTTAAAGAGTCATCAGTATTCTCCTTAGAATTATCTGACTCTATTTTATCACAAACAGTGTTCGGCTTTAAACTTGCATCCCCTAGAAACTTATACTCATTTACTCAGGTTGTTGAATTCTTCAAGACCTAAATAAATAAGTCTAAAGGTGTGGTCTACTTAAATCAAAGGATGAGGTGAGGGGACATATTCGTTGCAAAAGCACTTTTTGCTTTTGTCAGTTTTTTTAATTGACTTGCTAATCATCTGATCTAGTCTTTTGATGATTTTTCAACTTTGCAATCTTAAATTCATACCCTTCCTTTTCTCCTTAACTTTTTCCAAGTCCAGTCTTAAGTTAATCCATTAGATTTCTTTGTGACCTAATCTTCTTTTAAGCACAAAGCATAATTTCCTCAGAAATAGGACTTCTGATTCTTTATATATTTAACAATTTGATCTTCTAAAGTTGCTAAACCTCTTTTGTATGTAGCTGCTTTAAAACCAGTATCACTTAATTTAACAAGCAAATCATCATACTGTTTCTTTAGAGCTTCATAGTTTTTTAGACAATTTTTGGAACAAGATTTATCATTTTTTACCTCAGAATCTGAGAATGCCATGAGAGCCATGTTTGCCTGAATCTCTTCCTCTGCCATGTCACTCCAATCAAAGCCAGCACCATCTATAGCACACATTGCCTTTTTAAAAGCATCTTCAATCTTTACAGTCTTTATTGAGCTACCTTTATTCCAATTTCTATTGTCTTTACTCCTAGGTGCTCTGCATTCCCTGGCAAAATGTCCCATTTTATGGCCGTTGAAACATTCTACCTTTGATTTATCATATCCAGCAGTATTGCTTCCATCAATGATGATTTTCCTTCCAGTTCTCTGATAGAACTTTCTTGCCCTCATGCTTAGTAGTGCCATATTCCATTTTAAATCTATTTCTTCCAAATCATCATCATGAAGTTGCTCAAGGTCTTCATGAACTAGTTGAGATCCTTTTGGTTGAGTGGGTAGAAAGACATATACTATGGCATCACTAAAGCTAGTAATATAAATTTCAGTACTGGCAGTATTAACCTTTATGGTAGCAGTACTAACTTCAGGGTTAACAGTATTAATATTATTAGTACTGCTTACACCTGAAGTAGTTACAAATGCCAAGTTTTTATCATCATTGCTTGCACCAGCAGATCTCTTAACCTTCTGTTCAACAATTTTAAAATTGTTGTACAGATCATCCAAACCCATAGTATCAAAATCAGGTTTGTTCATCCAAACTACAACATGTGTATCCCATTCAGAAGGTAAGCTCCTTAAGAATTTTACATTTAGATCTTCTGGAGGAGTAACCACGCCCAAAATTGCCAATCTACTAACAAGCTTTTGAAGGCTGTTAAAGATAGAATCAAGTGATTCTGAGTTTGAAGCACTAAAGTTTTCATACTGTTGTTTCAACAGAGCCTTCTATGTCTTCTTTGTTGCTTCATTGCCTCCAAATCGAGCTTTAATTGCAGCAAACATTGATTGAGCATCAACATACTGGTCGAAGGTAAGTTGATGTTCATTGGGCAGTGCCATGAGCAGTAGACTTCTTGCCTTTACATCATTCTTTTTACATGTCTTTTCTTCAATAGTAGCAGGCAAAGTCATCTTTGTTGTTGTTGATGTACCAGTTTCTGGTGGTGTTGTTACAGGAATAGGTACCCATGAATTCCCATTCTCTATGACCTCCCATAGAGCATAATCCTGGATCTAAAAATACTGTTTAATCCTGATCTCCCACATCTCATACTCCCCGAGTTTGAGCATGGGAAGCTTAGCCAAAGCATTGTTCTGTGTATTCTCGAACTCCATTACTTCTAGATCAAAGTTTCTCAAAGCACAGGCTCTGATACCACTTGTTGATCCCAAGCCTTGATCGATTCTTTACCTTGTAAAGTGTATGTTACCTTGGATGAATCCAAAATAACAATGGTTGAGACTTTGTTTGTATATCAAAGTGTATGCGGAATCTACACTTCAATACTCTAGAAGTATTAATCAATGAAACAGTACTAAACAATGAACAATGAATAAAACACAAAATGCTTCAATATTATTAGATCAATAATACGAGTACTCTTGCTTAGTACTAGGGTTACAACCTTGAAGCTATATGTTCTTTCTCTAAGATGTATATCTGTCTCTTAAGTATATATAAAACCTTAACCTAGGATCTCCTTTTATACACCACAAGGAGTCCTTTACAAGATAACTACCGAACTTTTAGGATCAATTACAATTTATTAAAAACATTTTACATATCTTACTAAAATATTTAAATGATATACATTACATATTTATCTCTTTGTATCCTATCTCTAAGTCAGGCAGCCATTAAAACTTTCAATCAATTAACTTTTCTTTCCAGCAGTATTAACTAACACTGGCAGTACTAATTGTACCTGGCAGTACTAAACTCATTTAGTTACTGTTAGTTATACCCCTTGGCAGTAATTAAACTCCTGATGGTAGATTTATTACTTAACATCCTCCCTAAACTTTGTTGATTTAGCCTCTAATCTTAAGTTTCTTCTAGATTAAATCTTCTTGTCTTCTGATGATGATTCTTTCAAACACTTATCTATTTCTTCACTTGTGATTTGATGAAATTTATTATATCATATGCTTGTGTACTCTCTTGATCAACCTCTAATCTCTTACTCAACATCTTTGATATCATTTCTTGGTCTTAGAGGATACTTCTTTTTTTTGTTAAGCATTATGTATGGCCGATTCATTTTGCATACAGCAGAATGTGAAACTCCATAGAAATCCAACATAAACTTCTAAACTTATCAGATTTATAACTAATTCTGATTCATCCATATTTCACTCTCCTCATCAGGCTCAAAAAGTGTATGCAAGTCTCCCCACAGCATTAAAATAATTTATCCTTCTGGTTTTGAGGAAACTATTACCTTTCTTTGGGACCAGCCTGTATAACCTCCCACATACATCTTGTCTATCAAAAATATATAACCATTTCACTCAGAAATCTTGTAGTTCTTTGAGCTTCCATCTTCCTCTGATGATTTGTAATACATTGATGTTTTCTGAACATAGTGTAAGTCTTCTAAATCACGATGGATACTTTGTAGATAGAGAATCAACATCTAACTACAACAATCTTCTCTTGGATACTATATCTAAATAATTTTTAAGTAGTTTCTTCTTTCTCATCATCTTGTTCACCTTTTGTTTTCTTAGCAGTTGTAAATTCTTGTTCTTCTTCTAGGAAGATATTTCTTCCTCTTTCCCTTTTCCTGTAGTCTTCTTAGAGATATCTTTCTCAATTTGTTCTTCTTCAATTTCTTGAAACTCAGCAGGCTTCTTCTTTTCCTTTTCAATTTCCAAATCCATAGGCACAAAGTTATGATTGAAATCCAATACCTTTTCAAAAATTGGCCTAATCTCATCATAGCTCATTCCTTCAAAGTCTTTCATCTTGTAATTACTTTGATTCTTTCAAGTTAGACAATCATGTTTCTTCATTGCTTGAGCTTTCTGAATTAGGTTTTATTCTTCATAATCCTATACTTTTGAACTGATGGTTTATTTCTAAATCAATATCCTTAGTTGTCTTAGGTTCAGATGTAGCTCTTTCTTCATCCAATGCTAAGAGCTGTCTTGCTATCTCTTCATCTCTTGCTCTTTGAGCTCTTTCCTCTTCATCAGCTTGTTCTTGTAATCTGATAGCTTCTTCTAAACCCAGTCTCTCTTGTTCCAATAGTTCTTGGAACTTTTTTTCTCAGGGGTTTGGTTTCATTCCATTGATTGCTTTTCCTTTATCCTTCCTTGCCTCTTTACTCCTTCTACCATATACTCTACCAGCAGTACTACGAGTTTCTCTGGCAGTACTAATATTTATAGGAGCAGTACTAACTGTAATACCAGCAGTACTATCTTCTAGTTATCCTTCTTTAGCAGTATCTTGATCATGAACAACTTCATCATCTTGAGCAAAGTAGGTATTAAGGTCTTCATCTATCCTCCCCTGTTTAGAAGAATCATCTTCTTCATCCTTTGAAAGCACAATCCTTGCTCTCTTCCTTGCTTTCCCAGTCTCGACTTTAGACTCCAACTTCTTTAATCATGAGAATAAGCTTAGGTGAATTGCAAGCATTATTAAGTATGCTTTGTCCTCTTTCAAATCATCTCCAGGACTCCATCCTTTTAGACAATTTTGTACCAAATTCATCAATTCTATTAGTTTCAGGGCTAGCCTCATCACTTTCCATGTGACTGTGAACTAGCATGGAGAGGTTGATTCATTGGGTGATGGAACATGGTACTCTGCATCAGGTGAAGGGTTGACGTTCAAAGGTAGGTTCAGTGGAGGTATAGTGATAGTGAATGGTGATGATGGTGAATTCATTGATGGTGAAGATGAAGGTGTAGGTGAAGTTAAAGCATCAGTTAGAAAATATCCTAATTTCTTACCCCTGTATATCCTTTGGTAAGTCTCCTCATGTTGCTAAAAAAACATTGTTTATTTAGAGAGGGTACATGATATGTGCTGGGACTGTGTCCTTAAGCTGTTTCTATTGCATTATCTAGGCAATTTGAATAAAACCTAGGATACATTACAAAACTTTATGGGGAAACTTCTTATGTTTGTGGAACAATATGTTCAAAAATCAGCCTAGTAGAAGTTGTATTTTCTTTATTTGTTTGCTTAGCAGATAAGAGCGGTAGCTTATGTTACTACTAAAAAATTGCTCCCAACAGTAGTCTTCTTAGGGCTGAGAACAATGGAAGTAGAGTATTATAGAAATCCTCTAATTGAGGTGAGGAAAAACCACCCCTTCTCGAAAGTATAAACTTATTGAATCTGTTGATACCCCATGAAGTGCAAGCTGCTCAAAAAATCTACTGAGTTAGGAAAATAGAAGTGATACCATCATGATCTTCCAACTTGAGATGTCTTCTTAAGGAGGCTTCAGTGATAGTCTTGGATTGACCATCAATGATAGCAGTGATTGTTACCTCCTCATCAGTGTCAGTAGAAGCTTCAGCAGTTCTCCAAAATTGTTTGATGAATGAGATATAGATTTCTGGCTTCTTAGTGAGAGCATAGCTGATATGACTTTGACTTAGGAAGTCAATAACTTGATGAAATCCCTCACTCCCTGTAGACTTTTCCAAGAACATAAGGCCATATTATATGCTTATCACAAAAATTCCAAAACATAGCCATGAGTAAAAGGTGATTAATTTATGTGGGATTATGGATCGTTTAGGAAAAGTATGAAGGTGTGAGAAAGTTAATTGAGATTTATTTTAGAGAATAACATCAGAGATATGGTTTGACCGACATTAAAGAAATTTGGAGTTTATCATGGAGTAATTCAAGCGTAATATATAGGAAAGTCATGAAAAAAGTCACAATTTAGTCAAAACCCTATATCGTAGGTATTTGGCGTAAATATCTCAACGACTCTATTAATTAATGAAAAATTCTGTTAGGGCTCAAGCAGTGGCTAACCCGGTCCATCCTTTCATTACAAAAATTTGGTCTAGCAGTACTAAAATAAACCTAGCAGTATTAACTTCTCCACCAAAAAAGCAGTACAAACTACAAACTTGAGTTATCCATTCAAAAATAGCCTTCACACAATCTCTCTTTTTTGGTTTTTAAGCTCATTTTCTATCTCTCAATTCTTTTTTAAAAACTCACTTTTTGCACTTTGTCTGTTTTTCACACATTTTCCTCATCTGTTTTTTAAGCTCAATCTCAATTCTCTCTATTCTTTTTTGGCTCACAAATTCACACAAAGTATAGTTTTTGGCAAACTACCAGCCATTAACGGATTTGAGTAGTCTTTACCAAATAGCCGGTTTGCTTTTTGGACTAGCACAATGCATCAATTGTAAAAACATGGTGCATTGATAACCATTTTAGTTTTGAGTAAAAAAACTATCAACTAATCAAACGGATTTGAGACAGTCTTTACAGTAGTCATTTGCTCTGGACTAGTCAATTCTTGATGTCTATAAGATACATGGTGAAACTGATGACCATTTGGTTGTGTGGGTGGTTAAACCAACACTTTAAAGAGAACCAAAAAACAACATTCTCCCCCTCAAATAATGCATCATTGTGTTAACCAATTTCATTAAATGTATATCAGTATTTTTCAACCACACTTCATGCTTATCCTGAAAGAGTTAGCTCAAACCAAGAAAAAAAATCTAACCATTTTTCTTGTTTAGCAGTATTAAATGTTACTAACAGGATTAACAGTGAGACATAGGAAAATAAACTAGCAAGTTATAAACTATAAAAGTAATTGTTTTGTTCAAACAGTCTTAAATATAACTAGCAATACTAATGTATAACTTGCCTGTATTAATTTACAAAGGACTTAACAGGTACTAAAAAATTAAAACAATTTTACAAAAACCAAAACAAAGAGATATGGGCATTAGGGATTTAGCATTCCAATACTTGAGACCAAGTACTGAAATCTACCAGCATCAAAACCTTTTGTAAGAAGATCTGCTACATTATGTTCAGAGTCAATTTTAGCCATTTGGAAATCAACTTTTTAGCATTGCTAGTCTCATTTTAAATGATGCGCTAATCCTCTTATATGTTTTTGTTTTAGAATGTTGAACATGATTTTCTATTATGCAGATAGTACTATTATTGTCAATATAAATAACAGTATTCATGAAATTGTACCCATAGTCTAGCAGTTGTTTTGCATCAAAAGAACCTGTCCACTGCAACTATGCTGCAGCCCTATTCAGCCTCAGGTGTAGACAGTTGGCAATTACAGTTTGTTTCTTGACATTGCAAAAGTTTGCCTATTTCCCCAAAAACTAAACAAAACCTCTAGTGGTTGACTTCCTTTCTATGTGTAGCTCAGCATTAGTCACTGTCAGTGTAAGAACTAATTCCAATGGTGAATTCCTTAAATACCAAAGGTCATAAAGGATGGTTTGCCCTTTAAAAGGTATCTAAAGATTTCTCTTGATAAGCTAAGAGATGAGGGAAGTCTTTGGAGAAACTTGAAACCTTGCACATGCACAGACTTGCAAAAATCAATGATATCTTGGCCCTGGATGCTTGTAAGGTACATCCAAAGATCCTATAATAGATCTATAAGATGTTTCATCAATCATCAGCAGCATCTCCATCTGTAAACCAAAAGGCATTTTCCAAATCTGGTTGGTAGTAGAGGGCAAGATTTCAACATACTGTTGTGGTTATACTTTCTCAACAATTCATTTGACATATTTATTCTTGACTATAAAATTGCCTTTCTTTTTCTTGTTGGATTCTGTTTAACCCAATAGAAGGTAAGTTCTCCCATAAGAAACTCATTTTCGAAATTATCTTTTCATAATGCTCTCAAAACTCATCAACATAAACTCTTTCTTTGTAGATCCAAAAGATAATTGTCTCCACATATATTTAGATACAAGCAAAGATATGTCCCTTTTGTCTCTTGATGTATTATTGTTTGGTCATTCTTTACTCTTTGAAAACCATTTGCACAAAAGGATAATTGGCCCAAAAGTGTCATACCAAGCTCTTGGTGCTTGATGCAGGCCCATATTAAATGCTTGCACTACCTTTTAGAACTTTTTCAGGAGGTCAAGATCTTTAAAAAACCTAAAGGTTGACATAACATATACCTCCTCTTTCAATCTGACATACAGGAAAGGTTACCTTTTTACATCCATTTGGTAGGACCATAAATCCCATGTAGGAAACTTAAGCTAGGACATTATGATTGCCTCAATTCTAAGCCAAATCTGGTGCAAAGTCTTTCATCATAGTCTATGCCCTCTTCTTGATGTATGTCCTTAAGCAAAACAAGGTCTTGCTTTTGTTTCTATTGGGACAATCCCTTACCTTTCTTCTTTCTTATTTCTGTATACTACTTTGTACCACAATTGCTCTATAACCTTTAGGTAAATCACCAAGAAACCAGACTTTTGCAGTTTGGAATTGTAGAAGTTCCTTCCTGCATTGCTTCTTCTACCCCATGGCTGGTCACTAAGAGCTTTTAGAAACTCTTTTTGGTTCTTTCTTGAGAGAGGAACCAAGCCAAAAAGACATGTATGAAGATCTAATGTGTCTTCCCTACATTTAGCCACTATGAAATCCTTTGTTCAGAGTTAGAAAAAGTTGTCTTTCTTCTTTGTTTGATACAGATGGATTGACATCACCGATCACATGTTCAATTGGGTGAATCTTTGTGAATTCTTGTGTGAGGTGTGTTAGGTTACTGCATAAGATTTTTTTTGGGTGGGAATGTTCCCCAATCAACTTCTTGGTCCTTCACTACCTTGTGTGTCTTTCAGAGATGCTATTGGTACTAGGTCATACCCAAGTACTTCAGGGGTAGTAGTATTTATCTTTTGGGTCAAGCAGTACTAACTTCTCTTCTACCAGTATTATTTTTTTAGGTCTATGGCAGTATTAAACTTGTTTGAACGCACAGTTACCATTATCACCGTAATCACGACTGCTATCATCCATGAGACTTTATCTGTAGCATTCATTCTCATCTTGTAACCATCTTTTATCTTGTATTTGATTGCATCGAGCAACAGATTATTGGTGCTGATCAATCACCTAATATGAAGCATCCTTCCAAATTGGCATTACAATACAATCTTGATTATCTTGATCTTGTTGAGAAGATGTACTAGACTTAGAAACTCCTTGTATACCTGCAAAGTCATTAGAATAAGTTACTGCAACCACTAGTACATAATTCATGTTGGTTTGTGATTCATTATAAACAGCCACTTTGGACCATTTCCTTCTAGCATTGGTTTATTCTCTAAGAACCTAACATGCAAGTTTTCCTGAACCTTTCTAGTTCTAGTGTTGTATACCCTAAAAGCTTTGCTACTTAAGGAATATCCAACAAAAAAACCTTCATCACTCTTTCTATCAAAAACTTGCCCAATTATTAAAGGTGTTTAAGAATAGTAAACATGACATCTAATTGGTTTCTGAAGCCTATAGCTGGTTTTAAAACCTTCTAATAAGAGTTCATTAAGGAGTCTTGTTATAGGCATTGATATTAAGGACCCTATTCTGTACATATGCAAGCAATTAGATAATGCTTCTTGCCCAAAATTGTGGTAGGTATTATTAGAGTCAGCTAATATTGTTCTAGCAGCCTCAATGAGTGTCCTATTCTTCCTTTCAGCTACACCATTTTGTTGAGGAGTCCTAGCTACACTATATTCTCTTTTAATACCTTTTTTCCTACATAAATCATCCATCACTTTGTTTTTAAAACTCTTCCCATTAATCACTTCTGATTATTTTTACTTTTTTATCCACTAGGTTTTCTTACTTCTTTGATAAAAAATTTAAGGATCTCACTTGTTTCATCCTTAGTTGTTAAAAAGAAAACCCATGAAAATATACTATAATCATCAGTGACTACTAAGCAGTACTTTTTATGCATTAAACTACTAACAAAAGTTGGACCAAAGAGATCCATGTGCAACATAAACAATGGCTTAGTAATGGGATTAAAGGCCTTGGTCTTACAAGAGGCTCTGTGTTGCTTGCCTTTAAGCATGCAACAATGGTTTTGGTCATTTCAAGATCTTTTTAAGGGCAGAATCTCCTTACAAGATTTTCTTTGACAAGTTTTTATTAATAATTCTTAAAAATTTATATGACCATAGCCTTCTATGCCATAACATGATTCTTCAGATGTAGCTTTGCGTCTAGACAAGTAAAACTATCTTTCAGGGAACTTGTTTTTTTCATATCCAATAAACTGTAAAAGTTATCCTGTCTTGGAATTTTAGGAAGTATCTGATTTTCATCAGGTAACTTAAAATTAGGAGATAGGACAAAACATTCAGAGTCAGTAAAAAGAACATAGTTCTTTTTGTCACACATTTGTGAGACACTAAAGAGGTTGAACTTTAACTCTTTGACAAAGTATACATCATCAAAATTAAGTTTATCAGTTTTAATAGTACCTTTGCCAGTAATTCTGCCTCCAATAGGCTCTCCTCCACCAAAAAGGTACGTAACCTCCATCAAAGTCTTTGGCAAATCTGAAAGTTGGGCTATGTTTCCAGTCATGTGCTTGATGCATCCACTATCATCAAAGACTTTATATTAGTTGTGAATTTCTCTAACAAAAAAAAACTTATGAAGTTTGTTTTCTTTAAGGAACCAAAGCCATACTGCTTGGATCTTGCCCTTGTGCATCATTGTAATTCTATTTGTTTGAAAAAAACCAGTGATGCACCATTAGGTTTGATGGGTCTCCAAACCCAACATGCTGAGGGCTTAACAACATTAAACCTTTGATTAAAACACCTTTTTGTTAATGTTGTTCTCTTGTAAAAGGGGCCTGTGACAGTTTGATTAGCTTTGATTTTGAAAATATGTCCATTGGTCTAGCACAATGAAATTATTGAATTTGGCTGGTGAAGCAGTGTTATAAAAAGGCCTAACAGTATTAAAAGACCTAGCAGTACTAAAAGGTCTACCAGTGTTAACAGACCTAACAGTATTAACAGGCCTTGCAGTATTAAAAGATTTTAGGCCAGTCTTCATTAAGACTGCTCTTGGAGCCATATGTTTGTGTGTACTGGGATGAGAGGATTTTAGAATAGTGGTCAATTATTCCTTTTTGTTATTAGTATTTCTATCTCTACATATTATTTTCCTCTGTTGGTTTTAGGATAGGCTGTATTGGAATGTGATCCAAAACTTTCATAGATAAAACATAGCTTTGTTATTAAATACAAAAGGTTACATCTACACTTATTTGGATTTTTAAATCCTTTCCAAGTTCCTTTGGTTTCCCCTAGGTCTTTGTGACCTGTACATCTCAGCATACTTCACTGGCTTCCTAACTGGTTTTTCTATTTTAGCAGCAGTAGGAATAACAGTTTTCTTTTCAGGCTTAGTCTTAGACCCATCTTCTTGTGCAAACTCTTGTTCCTCATCATCTTAACAACATAAATCCTCAATAATTTGAGCATCATTTATTCTACCTAACTTTCTTAGGTTCTCTTCACTATCATTCTTCACTGTGTTAGACTCACAACCTTCAACAAAAGCTAACTTTTTATCCTGTGATTCTTGTTCTTTTACCAAAGGACTTATTAGCCTTATGCTACTGTCCTTTTAACTGGTTTTTCTATTTGATTGACAGACTCTACATGATTAGCAGGATAGAAAAACTTTTCTTTTTAATCTTTGTCAACCTTAAGTGGAGACTCAAAAGAGCTAGTTTTTAGTATTCAGTTCATTTGTTATGTTTGTTCCAAAGAGTCATCAGTATCTCCTTAGAATTGAATCTGACTCGTTATCACAACCAGGTGGTAGTGCTTTTAAACTAAAATCCCTAGGACCATACTTCATTAACCTCTAGGTTCTTTTGAATTCTTCAAGACCTGAATAAAGATATGGTCTAAGGTTTGTTTGGTCTATTAAGAATCAAAGGATGAGGTGTGGGGACTAGCATTATAACTACTCCTTTCTTGCTTTTGTTCAGTTATCTACACTCTACATCTCATTTAAGTTTTTAGCAGATTTATCAAAACTTTGCAATCTTAAAATCAACTCCCTCCTTTTCTTGTTTAACCTTTTCAAGCTTAGTCCTAAGTAATCCTAACTCATATTCTTTGCAAAACTATATTCTTTTAGTGTAGAGCCAATTTCCTCAGAGAAAGAACTTTCATGTTTTATAATTTAACAATTTGAACTTCTTAAAGTTGCCTAAACCTTCTTTTTGTATGTAGCTGGCTTTAAGATTAGTATCACTTAATTTTAACAAGCAAAATATTTATCATACTGTTTCTTTAGAGCTTCATAGTTTTTCAGAAAAAATTTTTTATAACGAGATTTAATCATTTTTTTTCACCTAGGAATCTGAGAATACCATGAGTGCCATGTTTGACTGAATCTCTTCCTCTGCCATGTCACTCCAATCAAAGCTTAGCACCATATATAAGCAAAACATTTCCTTTTCAGAAGCATCTTTAATCTTTGCAGTCATTTGTTGAGCTACCTTGATTCCAATTTCTGTTGTCTTTACTCCTAGGTGCTCTGCATTCCCTAGCAAAATGTCCCATTTTATGACAGTTGAAATATTCTACCTTTGATTTAACATTATCAGAAGTATTGCTTACCATCAATGATGATTTTCCTTCTAGTTATCTGATAGAACTTTCTTTTGCCACTCATGCACTTAGTAGTGGCACCATTTCCACTTTATATCCATTTATTCTCACAAATCATCATCATGAAGTTGCTCATGGGTGCTTCATGAACTAGTTGAGACCCTTTTGGTTGCGTGGATTAGAAAGGGGCATTATACTGTGTTGGCTATCAACCTAAATAGCTTGCAGTACAAGTTTCAGTACTGGGCAAGTATTATCCTTTTGTGGTAGCAGTTACTAACTTTAGGGTTAACAGTATTAATTTATTAGTATGCTTTGCACCTGATCGTAGTTACAAAATGCCAAGTTTTTTATCATCATTGCTTGACCAAAGATTTCTTAACCTTTTGTTCATCTAAATTTAAAATTGTTGTATCAAGATCATCCAAACCCATAGTATCAAAATCAAGTTTGTTCATCCAAACTACAACATGTGTATCCCATTCAGAAGGTAAGCTCCTTAAAAATTTTACATTTAGATCTTCTGGAGGAGTAACCACACCCAGAATTGCCAATCTACTAACAAGCTTTTGAAGCCTGTTAAAGATAGAATCAAGTGATTCTGAGCTTGAAGCACTAAAGTTTTCATACTGTTGTTTCAACAGAGCCTTCTGTGTCTTCTTTGTTGCTTCATTGCCTCCAAATCGAGCTTTAATTGCAGCAAACATTGATTGAGCATCAACATACTGGTCGAAGGTAAGTTGATGTTCATTGGGCAGTGCCATGAGCAGTAGACTTCTTGCCTTTACATCATTCTTTTTACATGTCTTTTCTTCAATAGTAGCAGGCACAGTCATCTTTGTTGTTGTTGATGTACCACTTTCTGGTGGTGTTGTTACAGGAATAGGTACCCATGAATTCCCATTCTCTATGACCTCCCATAGAGCATAATCCTGGATTTGAAAATACTGTTTAATCCTGAATCTTCCCACATTCTTATGCTCCCGAGTTTTAAAGCATGGGGATAGCTTTGCAAAAAGGCATTGTTCTGTGTATTCTCTAACTCCATTACTTCTAGAATCAATGGTTTCTCAAAGGCACAGCTCTTGTTACCATTATTGATCCAAAGCCTTGAGTTGATTCTTTACCTTGTAAAGTGTATGTGTTACCTTGGATGAATCCTAATTAACAATGTTAGCGAAAGAGGACTTTGGGTTTGTATTATCAAAGTGTATGCGGGAATCTACACTTCAATTACTCTTAGAAGTATTTATCATGTGAAAACTGTACTAAAACAATGAAACAATGAATAAAACACATAATGCTTTCATATATTATTATGATCAATATATGAGTACTCATGTTTAGTACTAGGGTTACAACCTTGATGCTATATGTTCTTTTTCTCTAAGATGGTATATTGTTCTCCTTATGTATATAATAAAACATTAAATGGATATCTCTTTCTTATAACACCACAATGGAGTCCGTTACAAGATAAATACTGTACTTTTAGGCATCAATTACAATTATAAAACATTATACGTATCTTCCTAAAATATATAAGATATACATTTCATATTTATCTCTTTGCATCCTTATCTCCAAGTCAGCAGCATTAACCATCAGCAGTATTAACTTTTCTTCTAGCAATATTAACTAACACTGGCAGTACTAAGTTTGTACTGGCAGTACTAACTCCATTAGTACTGTTAGTTATACCTTGGCAGTATTAACTCTTGATGAAGATTTATTCCCAACATTTAGCCAGATGTGTTTGTTGATTAACTATGGACACAGTATATTCAATTTGAGAAATAGATTGTGGTTGTGGGTAAGCATCTTGATGAACTGTGGATGTCTAAGCATTTGAATACAGTATTGATGGATAAGAAATTACAAGAGGTGTGGATGGATGAGTAGATGAGTAATGTTATGTGGGATGAATTGATCCATATTGAGAAGACAGAGACGGTGAAAATTGTTGTTGGAATTCTGGATTGTTGTATGAAGATAGATAAGTGTTGGAATGAGACGGAGTCTGCTGGTGATTGGGAACTAGTGCAAGTGGATCATGATTGTGCTCAGGCATTATACGGACTTCATTTGCATGGAGTTCATGTTGTTGAAGATATGCATGAAGGTGATCAAAGTTGGTAGTATGCAAATCTTTTACAAGCTTGACATCAGTCAGAAACTTACTCCATTCAGGTGGAAGACTATTTAAGAACTTGGTATTAACTTGAAATTGGTTCAGTTTCATTTTGTAAATGTTTATGTCATTGATCAACTGAGTAAATCTCAAGTAATACTAATGAAGTAATTCCCCCTTGATGTAAGAAAACTTATCAAATGCATCATACAGTTTACACTCCCTTTTCTGCTTTGTCAATGAGGTACCTTGCATTAGTAGTTGAATTCTTTCCTATAGATCCTTGGCAACTCTGTGATGATTAACAAGTGGATAGATATCAGATGGTAGACCTTGAAGAATGATGTTAGTTGCCTTGAGATCACAATCAGCTTAGATTTTCTCCGTAGCAGACAATTTAGCATATTTCTTTGTCCTGGTCACCCCATTTTCTTTAATTGTAGGCCAAACGAGTGGACCGTGTTCAACTGATTCAAGTATCATTCTTCCATGCTCTTTGTTTTGCATGTATAGTTCCATAATACTTTTCCAAGAATCATACAGGTCTTTGTTAAGAGTATTCTTTTGACCAATTGAAATCATTGAATCCATTTTGATTTGATATGTGATAATATGAAAGATGATCGTACAGTGATTGGAGGTTGTTGTGTTAAAGTGAGCTTTTATTAAAGTGTTTGAGTCTTTGGAATACACGGGATTTTACAATTCTTGATAAAACCGGGAAAATAAATTTTCACGGGATTTTACAAATCAAAGAACAACCATATAATTCTCCTAATGAAAGTGTATAATTCTCTCAATCAAAGTGTATAAATCTCTCAAGCAAAGCGTATAAATCGCCTCAAAAGTTGATGTATAAATCGTTGAAATGATGATGTATAAATCGCCCAAATGATGATGTATAAATCGTCCAATTGATGAAGTATAAATCGCCCAAATAATGAAGTATAAATCGCCCAAATGATGATGTATAAATCGCCCAAATGATAATGTATAAATCGCTTGAGAGGACAACGTATAACTCGCCTGAAATGTTATGTATAAATCGCCTAAAAGAACAGCGTATAACTCGCCTAACAGGGAACGTATAAATCGCCTGAGAGGATGTATACTTCACCCAAATACCAACGAAACTCAAAACACAAAAATCACAAAAATCACAACTACCAACGAACCTTAAAAACATAAACTTTAACATTTTTGACACGAAAAATTTGAAATCAAGATTCTTGGTACAAAATCCTTGTTGGAACCAAAAAGACTCAAAAAGATGAAATTTTGATGGTTTTTCAAAGATTTTCTTGTACAACTAGCCTATACTAAGATAAATAAAGAAGAAAGATGAAAGCTTTATGGTTTTTAAACCCTCAAAAAGTGAAAACCTTTTGAGAAGTTCGAACCAACAAACACGCCTAAAACGAGTAACAAACGCACACACAACCTTCACAAACACCCCATGGCTCTTGATACCAATTG
>BQNB010029401.1:26136-55766 GCA_026074375.1 Tanacetum coccineum | reverse complement strand
GCTTTGTGAGCACTTATTTATGTTTATGTGTTGATTTAATTTGATGTTATTACATGTATATGATTATTGCTAGATGATTCAAGTGCGGAAAATATTAAAAGCATGTTTTAGTATTGACCAAATTTTGATGGTTTTGGTATTATTACCTAGGCTAGTTAAGCGTATTTTGATAGTCGGATTATGTCGAAAAAGTCATTTTCATTGGTTTTGGGTTGACCATGTTTGACCAAAAAGTTTGACTTGACCGTGGTGTGTCGAGAAATTTTTGAAATCTTTTTTAGGCTTTTGATTATGATAAAGGATGTTCTAAGGTCCGTTTTGATATAAGGTGGGCCTTGTAACTCCTAAAAATGAACGTTTTATGGCCGAGTCAAGTTTGGGTAAATTTTGGGTAAAAAGTCAACTACGAAGTTTGACTTTTGAAAGTCAAACTTGCGTAAACTTTTGAATATAGTTTATAATGAGCAAAGAGTTTGTAATGTTAGTTAAAGTAAGATGAAATGCTAAATTCGGATTATATTATCCTTACTTTCGGCAAGCTTTCTACGAATGGAAACTTTGTGGAAAATGTCGTAATATTGATAAGTGCGTCAATGTGAAATGTTTTGCGTCGCACTTGGAGATTTTAGTATATGATTGTATATACGTAATAGCAATATATATGTACATATGCAAGTATGCAATATATGATTTAATATACTTTTAGTCACGTACCGCCATATATGTATTATATAGGTCGCGGTTAAGACGTGAAGTTACTTGCGCTTGATTGATTTGGATCTTTTGCTTAAGGTGAGTTCATAGCCTCGCATTTAAATCTTTTAATTGTTTTGAAAACCCGCGAGGGGGATACATGTTTGTTTTATAAAATCGAACACATATGATTTTATGGTATGCTGGACCCGATTACGAGATTGTTTCCGCATAAGTTGCTATTGTCGAAGTCCCTTATTTCATGAACCGTTAATTGCCTTGCGAGGTGAACGCTAATGCATTAAATAGATCTATTGGGTTTGACAACCCTGTCCGGGGTATGAATCCGTAGGTGAGCACCCTGTAACAGACATTTTGTATTTAGAAAGTAGTAGGTATATGACAATAATACCTTGTTTTGGGGCACACTAACATATGAAATGCCATATGTACTGTTAACGTTCGGTGTCATGAGCTTATTGCATGAAAGAAAAGAAGTTTCTATACATTGCATTCGTTGCTTTGTGTTCCCGAGAACTAATTATGTGTTTAAAGATTAATGCTTATTAACTATTTTAAACTCTATGAATTTCACTCAACTTTGTTGTTGACATTTTAAACATGTTTTATCCTAGGTAACCAAAGATGAAGGCAACGATGGCGTAAAGGTGTCGTGCAAGTGACGCATTTATGGAAAGATTACTTGTGTGTTCTGGTCTTTCAAAAACAATGTCGTAAGTTATGTTAAAAGCAATGTCTTTTATTTGAACAATTGTCTTTTCAAATGTTGTACTAGATGGTGATTGCAATTCTGTGGGGACCTAAACACATTTTAACTCTGATTAATAATGGAACACATGTTTATTAAAATGTCTCATTTGGGTCGTTTTCTATTATCTTGGAGAATAGTGCTATTTAGTAACATCCAAATTGCTAATTCCGCTGCGCAATCCAATGTACGTTGGGTGGGGTGTTACAGAGTAGAGCTTAAGGTTATAGAGAACTAGGTTGAGTCTTTTTGAAAACCTAAACTATAACGCTTCTATACGCACGCCAAGACTCCTCATTGCCATTGGTTACCTATAGAAAGAAAATGTGAATTTATTTGATTATTATGTATAGGTATATTTATGTATGTGTTATATATATAATTAAATGGTTAAGTATGGATATGTTTATGCATGTGTTGGATGCATAAATTGTTATGTATTGGAGCATTTATGCATGTATTGTATGCATAGAATGTCACTGATTATATGATAACTCTCATTATATATGTTTAAAATATAATTGTGGTATACGCGAAACAAGAATGTCACGAATTGTGAATTTTTGTTGTTACGCTTTGATACGATGGTATTTTTGATAATTAGTTCGAGTTGGTCGTCTGTTTTTACTTTTAAGTTTTTTTAGTGTTTTTTGATGTCTTAAGTGCTTGAGTTTTCTAGTTCGTAGTGGTTTTTTTTTTTTAGTCTTTTTTTCTTTTTTTAGTCTATTGTTTTATAGTTCCTTTGTTTTTTAGTTTTTTTTGTTTCATATTATAAGAAAGTGATACGCTATTAACTAAGTATTGTATGATATTCTTTAGATTATCATGGTGAACGTAATTCCTCCCGATCATGTGGATGATGTACTTGTTGTTGAGCCAAATGAACATGATGATGTTCATGTTGTTCCCGAGCCTGTCTTAGTGGATGAAGACGAGGACCAGGAAGAAGACGAATTTGAGGAAGAAGAAGATCCCCAAGAAGAAGAAGAAGAAGATGATATGGAAGTCGACATCGAGGAAGATGAGAATAAGCCAGACTTGACTGACCCTTATGAAGAGATAGATCCTATTAACCCTCCGCCGCCTGCTTCTAAGTCCGAACCTGAGGATGCGATTGAGGTTGAGAACCCGATTGAGCATGAGGATGAGACTGTTCCTGCTTGTGTCCATGAGGTAAGTGAGTCGTCTACTGCTCCTTTTCTTCGAGAGGACAATGATGGTCTATTTCCTGGTCTCATGAGGAGGGACATTAACTCTCTTTTTAGTCGGATGGCTTCTCTTTCAAGATGACTGTGTGGTCGCGAGACGGCGCATGCATTGGTCGATAAGAAAGGAAAAGCAAAGGACAAGTACTATGGTAAGTTGATTTTGGACTTGGGTAATGAAGTGCGTTCTAGTGTGGAGCAAGGAACAGCTGCAATGGAAAAGTTGGTTGAAAAGCTTGGTAATACTGAAGATAAGGTTGGATGCAAGAAACTAAAGAAGGAACTTGAAGAAGCAAGGTTAAGCAACACATTCCTTCGCATGCAGAATGAACGAGTCGAGAGAAATCTCTATTAGACTAGAGTTCGAGCTTATGAGTTCTATCAAGAGATGATTCGTAGAGGATTTGTGTTTGAAGAAAGACCAAACGAAGCTATCAATGTTCCGATTGAAGATGAGAAGAGTCCATCATCTGAGTCGCGAGGATCTCCTCATGATTCTTAGTAGTTTAGATTCATTAGTATTGTCTTTATTGTGTAATCTCTAAATCGAATTCTCAGTTAGTAGAATTAGTGCTATTGGTTGTAACGATTTGTATCATTTCATGAAACAATGCAACTATGTATTAACTCTTTTGTGATGAAAAATGAATGACTATCTTTTGATTACTACTTGATGTTGTGTGACTGTTGTTGTGATTGATTTGTCATTGTACCATGTTATGAGTATATCATGTTATGAATGCTTATCAGATTGTTTTATGTGTGATGTGATAGAATCATACCTCCAAAGTTTGAACCTTTGACTCAAGCCGCTATTCGACGAATGATCAAGGAAAATGTCAAGGCTGCTATCGCTGCTGAGCGAGCTAGACATGCGAATGTTGGAAATGATGCTAGGGGATCTGGACCAGCTAGGGGTCAGGATGCCGCACCTGTTGCTCGTGAGTGCACTTTTGTTGGATTTATGAAGTGCAATCGCACTGCTTTTCGTGGTATTGAAGGAGTTGTCGAGTTACAAAGATGGTTTGAGAAAACTGAAAGTGTTTTCGAAATCAGTGAATGTGCAGAGGGCAAGAAGGCTAGGTTTGCTACCGCAACTCTACAAGGACCTGCTTTGACTTGGTGGAATACTAAGGTTGCAACCATGGGTTTGGAGACTGTGAACCAAATGCCTTGGACTAAAATGGAAAGCACTGATAACTGAGAGTTTTGCCCATAAGTAGAAGTTAACGAATGGAGGAGGAGGAAAGAAACACGAATTATGGAACTTGATGTTAAGGAAGCTATACGTTGTGGCTTATACTCAGAGGTTTTAATGAGCTTGCATAGATGTTTCGAGAATGTTGAGCCTGAAAGAGTAAAAGGCTGATGCTTACAACCTTGGTTTTGGACTAATAACATCAAGGGTGAAGTTACTTCCTTTAAGCCGGCTAACCTGAACGAAGCTGTGCGTATGGATCATAAGTTGATGGATCAGATATTGCAAGTAGTGATGAAGATTTTGAAGGAAAGAAGCAAAAGTGGGAGAGCTTTCAAAGTAGAAATGGTAGTTGTAAGGGCAATTAAAGGGATATCTCACGCCAAACTTTGCAGAATAACCAAAGGCAAGGAAATGCGCGAGCTATGGTTACCGCTCCTACTGATGGAAAGCTTACTTTGTGTGAACAATGTTTTACTCGCCATGTTGGTCAGTGTACGATCAAGTGCCACAAGTATGGAAAGGTTGGGCACAAGTTAAGGTACTGTAAGGAGAAGAATGTTGCCACGGGTGCAAATGCTCTACCCATTCCGACTTGTTACGACTGTGGTGAGCAAGGTCATACTAGGAACCGATGCCCAAGGAAGGTTAAGCAAGAGAAAATTGGAGAAGTTCGTTGTCGGGCTTATGCTATTAAGGATGTTGAGCCGAAGGGTCCGAATGTGGTTACTAGTACGTTTCTGCTCAATAACCGCTATGCTTTTGTTTTATTTGATTCGGGTTTCGGTGTGAGTTTTGTGGATACTAGATTTAGTTCCATGCTTGATATCGATCTGGTTAAAATAGGAGCTAGTTATGAGGTAGAGTTAGCTGATGGAAGAGTAATTAGTACGAACACAGTTTTGAAAGGTTGCACTTTAAATTTAGTAAACCATGTTTTTTAAATCAATCTTATGCCAATTGAGCTTGGTACATTTGACGTCATCAACGGTGTAGATTGGCTTGTCAAGCACGATGCCATGATCGTCTGTGGAGAGAAAGTTGTTCGTATACCGTATGGAAACAAGATGTTGATAGTCGAAAGCGACAAGGGTATATCTCGATTAAAGGTCATATCTTGTATCAAGGCTTGTAAGTACGTTGAGTGAGGTTGTCATTTGTTTTTGGCATACGTGACGAAAAACAAGTCGAAGAAGAAATGATTGAAAGACGTGCCTATAATTCGTGATTTTCCTGAGGTGTTTCCGAAGGAGTTGCCAGGACTACCACCGCCAAGGCAAGTAGAGTTTCAAATTGAAATAGTACCGGGGGTTGAACCTGTTGCACGTGCACCGTATAGATTGGCACCGTCTAAGATGTGAGAGTTTTCGGTACAATTGCAAGAGTTGTTGGAGAAAGGATTTATTCGTCCGAGTTCATCACCATGGGGAGCACCAGTGTTGTTTGTGAAAAAGAAAGATGGATCTTTTAGAATGTGTATAGATTATCAAGAATCGTTATCCTCTTTTAAGAATTGATGATTTATTTGACCAACTGCAAGGTTCGAGCGTGTATTCTAAGATTCCAAGTGATGTCGTTTGGATAGACTAATGCGCCTGCTGTGTTTATGGACTTGATGAACCGCGTATGCAAGCCATATCTTGATAAGTTCGTCATAGTGTTCATCGATGATATTTTGGTTTATTCCAAGGATGAAGAAGAGCATGGAAAGCATTTGAAGATTATTTTAGAGCTGCTTAAGAAAGAAAGATTGTACGCCAAGTTTCCAAAGTGTGATTTTTGGCTAGATTCGGTACAATTTCTGGGTCATGTGATTGATCATAGTGGTGTTCATGTTGATCCTGCCAAGATCAAAGCCATTAAGAGTTAGGCTGCACCAACGAAGCCAACGGAGGTGAGGCAATTTCTTGGATTGGCTGGGTACTACCGGAGGTTCATTGAAGGTTTTTCTTTGATTTCTAAGCCACTAACTAAGTTTACTCAGAAAAATAAGAAATACGAGTGGGGAAAAGAAGAAGAAGAAGAAGCCTTTCAGACATTGAAGCAGAAGTTGTGTAGTGCACCGATCTTAGCGTTGCCCGAGGGAACGAAAGATTTCTTGGTGTATTGTGACGCATCACTTAAAGGTTATGGAGCCGTATTGATGCAAAGAGAGAAGGTGATAGCATATGCTTCTAGACAATTAAAAGTCCATGAAGATAATTACACTACTCACGATTTGGAGTTAGGAGCCGTTGTTTTCGCTTTTAGATTATGGAGACATTATTTGTATGGAACGAAGTGTGTGTTTTTCACCGATCACAAAAGCCTATAATATATTTTGAATCAGAAAGAGTTGAACTTGAGACAATGGAGATGGATTGATTTGTTGAGTGATTATGATTGTGAAAATCGGTATCATCCTTGAAAAGCAAATGTTGTGGCTGACACCTTAAGTCGGAAAAAAAGGGATAAGCCATTGCGTGTTTGAGCTTTGATGATGACTGTTCACAATGATCTACCTAAGCAGATTCGTAAAGCCTAGGAAGAAGCGATGAAAGAAGAGAATGTAGAGGCAGAAATTTTGGGGAGATTGATTAAGCCAATATTCGAATTTCACCCTGATGGAACACGTTGTTTTGAAAATCATGTTTGGTTGTTGCGATTCGGTAGATAGAGGGATTTGGTTATGCATGAGTCGCATAAGTCAAAGTATTCCATCCATCCGGGATCGGACAAGATGTATCAAGATTTGAAGTCGTTGTACTGGCGGCCGAATATGAAAGCGGATATTGCCACATATGTTAGTAAGTGTTTGACTTATGCGAAGGTCAAAGTTGAGCATCAGAAACCATCTGGGTTGATGCAACAACCTGAGATTCCAATTTTGTGAGTGGTTTGCCAAGAACGCCAAGTGGGTATGATACGATTTAGGTTATTGTCGACCGACTAACCAAATCAGCTCATTTCCTGCCAATGAAGAAAACGGATAGTATAGAGAAACTCATACGACTTTACTTGAAGGAAATAGTATGCAGGCATGTGTTCCTGTTTCGATCATTTCGGATCGAGATAGCCATTTTACGTCAGGATTCTAGAGATCGCTCCAGGAAGCGTTGGGGACGAATTTGGATATGAGTATCGCTTACCACCCTCAAACGAATGGTCAAAATGAGAGGACAATACAGACGCTGGAAGATATGTTGTGTGCCCGTGTGATTGACTCTAGAAGTAGTTGGGATCGCCATTTTCAATTGGTCGAGTTCTTATATAACAATAGCTATCAGGCAAGTATTAAGGTTGCACCATATGAAGATTTGTATGGACGGAAATGTAGATCGCCTGTATGCTAGAGTAAGGTTGGGGATAGCCAACTCACCGGTCCAGAATTGATCCGTGATACGACCGAGAAGATTTTCCAAATTAAGAACCGTTTGTTAGCTGCCCGTAGTCGCCAAAAGAGTTATGCAGATAAGAGAGCTAAGCCATTAGAATTTGAAGTTGGTGATATGGTACTGCTCAAGGTATCGCCATGGAAGGGCGTTGTGTATTTTAGAAAGCGCGGAAATCTAAGTCCACGTTACATTAGTCCATTCAAGATTCTAGCTAGAGTTGGTCCTGTAGCTTATACGTTGGAGTCGCCTGAAGAGTTGAAAGGGATTCATAATACTTTTCATGTTTCGAATCTTAAGAAGTGTTATGCGAAAGGTGATATCGTTGTTCCGATGGATGAGATTCAACTTGATGATAAGTTGCATATGATTGAAGAGCCAGTGAAAGTTGTTGATAGAAAGGTTAAGCGACTTAAGCAAAGTCGGATACCTATTGTTAAAGTTCGTTGGAATTCGCAAAGAGATCCAGAATATACTTAGGAACGTGAGGATCAGATTAAAAAAAAGTACCCTCATCTCTTTACAAGTAAGGACGAAGCGAGGAAAGCATATAAGTCGAGCTAAGCACCGGGACGGCGCTCCCTAAAGGAGGGGAGAATGTAACCACCCGAGTTTCAAGTCAACGTCTATCCCGAGCTACGACGATTATTTTTATACGTAACTAGTTATCGTCGTTTATGCTATATATGGTTTGATGAGAATATTTGTTTATAAGGGTAATTTCATTCTGTGATTTCGTTTCTATTTGTTTTTAGCATTTAAGAAAGTCAGAAAAATCTATTTTACTGCTCCGAGTGCGTAAATATGTCATTTTTGTATTTTTGATGTATTCCTGAGTTTTTGTAAAAACCGTGTTTAAATGTCGTGTTTTACGAGGTTTAACGATTTATTAAAATGTTTTAAAATAAAATTAGTAGGACGAATTTAAATTTTTTACAAACATGGTGTTACTCGAGTCTTTGGCCGATTTTATCAACGAAATAAACGCTTTGTATTAACTTTGAAGGACTAGTGAGAAGGAGGGACTAAAGTTGCCAAGTTTCCAAACTCTTTTCCTATAAGTAGGACCCAACACACACACATATTTCTTTTTACCAAAAATTAGTCTCTTCCTCCCCTCTCCTTGATCTCTTTGACCGACCATCAACAAACACACATAATCCATTGATTTCTTTTGACATGTAATACAATTAATTTATACCATCTTAATCCTTGTATCAAGAGCTACAAATCCCACTATAGAAACCTCACATGCACTAAGTATTGAAGAAGTTGAATTTTTGGAGTGTTCTTGCTAGTTTCGAGTATAAGAGGGTGTTTAGATTAGTTAGATTGTTGTTATTGTGAGTTGGTTGTGTTGAAAAAGGTTTTGGTTTGTGGTTTGGGTTGCTCATCCGTACGGTCCAACAAGGGGGAAGCGAAGTTGAGTTTTGTTATTGTTTTGTGAGCACTTATTTATGTTTATGTGTTGATTTAATTTGATGTTATTACATGTATATGATTATTGCTAGATGATTCAAGTACGAAAAATATTAAAAGCATGTTTTAGTATTGACCAAAGTTTGATGGTTTTGGTATAATTACCTAGGCTAGTTAAGCGTACTTTGATAGTCGGATTATGTCGAAAAAGTCATTTTCATGGGTTTTGGGTTGACCATGTTTGACCAGAAAGTTTGACTTGACCGTGGTGTGTCGAGAAATTTTTGAAATCTATTTTAGGCTTTTTAATATGATAAAAGATGTTCTAAGGTCCGTGTTGATATAAGGTGGGCCTTGTAACTCTTAAAAACGAACGTTTTACGGCCGAGACAAGTTTGGATAAAAAGTCAACTACGAAGTTTGACTTTTGAAAGTCAAACTTGCATAAACTTTTGAATATAGTTTATCATGAGCAAATGGTTTGTAATGTTAGTTAAAGTAAGATGAAATGCTAAGTTCGGATTATATTATCCTTACTTTCGGCAAGCTTTCTAAGAATGGAAACTTTATGGAAAATGTCGTAATATTGATAAGTGCGTCAAAGTGAAATGTTTTGCGTCGCACTTGAAGATTGTAGTATGTGATTGTATATAAGTAATAGCAATATATATTTATATATGCAAGTATGCAATATATGATTTAATATACTTTTAGTCACGTACCGCCATATATGTATAATATAGGTCGCGGTTAAGACGTGAAGTTACTTGCGCTTGATTGATTTGGATATTTTGCTTAAGGTGAGTTCATAGCCTTGCATTTAAATCTTTTAATTGTTTTGAAAACCCGCTAGGGGGATACCTGTTTGTTTTATAAAATCGACCACAATAAGATTATAAGTAATGTTGTGACCGTTTACGAGTATTGGATTTCCGCATAAAGTATGCTATTGTCTAATCCCTAATTCATGAATAGATTAATTGCCCTTGCGAGGTGACCGAATATGCATATAAATAATCTAAGGGATTGACAACAACCTATCCAGGGTAAATCCACTAGTGAGCACCCAGTATAACTGATATTTGTATTTAGCAAGTATTGTATATGACATAATCCTTATGTTTTGGGTAAAAGGGAATAGGTATACCCCTCGGTAAAATAAATAATTCCTTAAATTTTTGGGGCACACAACAATTAAATGCCAGATGTACAGTAACGTTCGGCGATCATGGAGCTTAATGCAGAAAGAAAAAAGTTGCTATACATTGCATTTGTTGCTTTGTGTTCCCGAGAACTAATTATGTGTTCAAAGATTATTGCTTATTAACTATTTTAAACTCTATGAATTTCACTCAACTTTTTGTTGACGTTTTAAACATGTTTTATCCCAGGTAATCAAGGATAAAGGCAACGATGGCGTGGAGGTGTCGTGCATGTGACGGATTTATGGATAGACTACTTGTGTGTTCCGGTCTTTCAAAAACAATGTCTTAGGTTGTGTTAAAAACAATGTCTTTTATTTGAACAATTGTCTTTTCAAATGTTGTACTAGACGGTGGTTTTGATTCTGTAGGGACCTAAATGCACTTTAACTCTTATTAATAATGGAACACATGTTTGTTAAAACATCTCATT
The DNA here is from genome assembly GCA_026074375.1 of Tanacetum coccineum. NCBI lineage: Eukaryota > Viridiplantae > Streptophyta > Magnoliopsida > Asterales > Asteraceae > Tanacetum > Tanacetum coccineum. The sequence goes on along the minus strand of BQNB010029401.1, from coordinate 45,476 downwards.
TGGGTCGTTTTCTATTATTTTGGTGAATGGTGCTATTTAGTAACATCCAAATTGTTAATTCCGTTGCGCAATCCAATGTACCTTGGGTGGGGTGTTACAGAGTGGTATCAAGTGCCTAAGGTTATAGAGAACTAGGTTGAGACTTTTTGAAAACCTAAACTATAACGCTTCTATACGCACGCCAAGACTCCTCGTTGCCATTGGTTACCTATAGAAAGAAAATGTGAATTTATTTGATTATTATGTATAGGTATATTTACATATGTGTTATGCATAGAATGTCACTGATTATATGATAACTCTCATTTTATATGTTTAAAATATAATTGTGGTATACGCGAAACGAGAATGTCACGAATTGTGAATTTTTGTTGTTACGCTTTGATGTGAACTGTTATTTTGATAATAGTGTTTCAATGATAATAAGAAGTGATACGCTATTAACTAAGTATTGTATGATATTCTTTAGATAATCATGGTGAACGTAATTCCTCTCGATCATGTGGATGATGTACTTGTTGTTAAGCCAAATCAACATGATGATGTTCATGTTGTTCCCGAGCCTGTCTTAGTGGATGAAGACGAGGACCCGGAAGAAGACGAATTTGAGGAAGAAGAAGATCCTCAAGAAGAAGAAGAAGATGATATGGAAGTCGACATCGAGGAAGATGAGAATGAGCCAGAGTTGACTTACCCTTATGAAGAGATGGATCCTCTTAACCCTCTGCCGCCTGCTTCTGAGTCCGAGCCTAAGGATGCGATCGAGGTTGAGAACTTAATTAAGCACGGGGATGCGACTATTCCTGCTAGTGTCCATGAGGTTGGTGAATCGTCTACTGCTCCTTTTCTTCGAGAGGACAATGATGGTCTATTTCCTGGTCTCATGAGGAGGGACATTAACTCTCTTTTTGGTCGGATGGCTTCTCTTTCAAGACGACTGTGTGGTCGCGAGACGGCGTATTCATTGGCCGAGAAGAAAGGAAAAGCAAAGGACAAGTACTATGGTAAGTTGATTTTGGACTTGGGTAATGAAGTGCGTTCTAGTGTGGAGTAAGGAACGGATGCAATGGAAAAGTTGGTTGAAAAGCTTGGTAATACAGAAGATAAGGTTGGATGCAAGAAACTGAAGAAGGAACTTGAAAAAGCAAGGTTAAGCAACACATTCCTTCACATGCAGAATGAATGAGTCGAGAGAGATCTCTATTAGACTAGAATTCGAGCTCATGAGTTCTATCAAGAGATGATTCGTAGAGGATTTATGTTTGAAGAAAGACCAAACGAAGCTATCAATGTTCCGATTGAAGATGAGAAGAGTCCATCATCTGAGTCACGAGGATATCCTCATGATTCTTAGTAGTTTAGATTCATTAGTATTGTCTTTATTGTGTAATCACTAAATCAAATTCTCAGTTAGGTAAATTAGTGCTATTGGTTGTAACGATTTGTATCATTTCATGAAATAATGCAACTATGTATTAACTCTTTTGTGATGAAAAATGAATGACTATCTTTTGATTACTACTTGATGTTGTGTGACTGTTGTTGTGATTGATTTGTCATTGTACCATGTTATGAGTATATCATGTTATGAATGCTTATCAGATTGTTTTCTATGTGATGTGACAAAATCATGCCTCTAAAGTTTGCACCTTTGACTCAAGCCGCTATTCGACGAATGATCAAGGAAAATGTCGAGGCTGCTATCGCTGCTGAGCGAGCTAGACATGCGAATGTTGGAAATGATGCTAGGGGATCTGGACAAGCAAGGGGTCAGGATGCCGCATCTGTTGCTCGTGAGTGCACTTTTGTTGGATTTATGAAGTGCAATCGCACTGCTTTTCGTGGTATTGAAGGAGCTGTCGAGTTACGAAGATGGTTCGAGAAAACTGAGAGTGTTTTCGAAATCAGTGAATGTGTAGAGGGCAAGAAGGTTAGGTTTGCTGCCGCAACTCTGCAAGAACCTGCTTTGACTTGGTGGAATACTAAGGTTGCAACCATGGGTTTGGAGACTGTGAACCAAATGCCTTGGACTAAAATGAAGCAACTGATAACTGCCGAGTTTTGCCCAATAGAAGAAGTTCAACGAATGGAGCACGATTTATGGAACTTGAAGGTTAAGGAGTATAACGTTGTGGCTTATACTCAGAGGTTCAATGAGCTTGCATTGATGTGTCCGAGAATGGTTGAGCCAGAAAGAGTAAAGGTTGATGCTTACATCCGTGGGTTGACTGATAACATCAAGGGTGAAGTTACTTCCTCTAAGCCGGCTAACCTGAACGAAGCTGTGCGTATGGCTCATAAGTTGATGGATCAGAAATCGCAAGCTAGAGATGAAAGAATTTTAGAAGGAAAGAAGCAAAAGTGGGAGAGCTTTCAAAGTGGAAATGGTAGTTGTAAGGGCAATTAAAGGGATATCTCACGCCAAACTTTGCAGAATAACCAAAGGCAAGGAAATGCGCGAGCTATGGTTACCGCTCCTACTGATGGAAAGCTTACTTTATGTGAACAATGTTTTACTCGCCATTATAACAACCCAAGAATTTTAATCAACCTATTTTACTATGATCATAATTATACGGGGAAATTTTTCGCTTTATTACATTACTTGCATTGTCAATAGCTCAGTATGTCATGTAACTTACATAACTAAAGTAGACGAGCTCACGCAACCTACCTATGGCAATCCTGTATTCATATATGTAAAGCAAACATCATAACACGTCAAGTCAATATCATCATATCCTTTTTACAAAGTACATTATTCCTATAATGTACCATTCGCAACGTTATATGAAAACGGGCTTTAAACCGTTATCGTATACCTCTAAGCCCTAAATTCCATGAAGGGTTAATATCTAAAGTGAATGTACAAGCTATTAAAGCATATATGCAAGTAATATAACATCTCATTTGAAATATAAACTCCCTCTAAGTCAAAGTACAAGTCCTTAAAAGCTTAATGTACAAGTCATTAAGCGTGACATCCAAAATAGCCATTTTACCTCTGTTTTCCTAAGGAATTCCATACAATCTATTAATTACAAGTTAAAAGCAAGTAATGAACTTCATTTACATTCCATATTCATTCTCATTTCATAAGATTCCATGAAATCAAAACAAGAAACCCTAAACCGAGCTAGTTTCTAAACCATAACCCGTTTCTTAGTTTTTATCCGTTTTAAACCTAAACCATTAATCAAATAAGTTGTAAATACTTAATTTACAACATTACAAATCCTATTTCATCATTATAACGTCATTATACATGAATTAAATCCTAGAAACCCTAAAACAAAACCCTAATCTAGTTCTAACCCTAAAACCTAAAACTAGGCCCTAGTTCAGAATCGGATTAGTCTATAAAACATAGGATATGAGCAAATCAATAGCATCTGGTTATTAAGTGAAAACACTAGGTTGTAGCCCTATGTCTTGTGATCATTTTGCCGGTGGAATAAACCCGATTCGACGTCGGATGAATTAGTTATAGGCGAAATGGCAAAGGTGCACAGATTCGGCACACCTGTAGTAAATAGCTATTATCTCTAAATTTTTGTATAGTAACCCTCAAATATGTAAAAGTAAACGTTGTAGAGGACTCAAATATCTAACAATGCTCACTAGTTTGAGCTTCAACGGAGTTACGGTTTGCAAATGACAACCATTTTACCAAGACTGATGTTGGCTGTCCAAAAACAGCCATGTATAAATCAAACCAAACACCCCTAAAACGTCTAGAACCACCTCCACCTTGCACACACCCTCACCCTAGCACCTCCATGACATCTCCATAGCAGCTTACAAGTACCGTCGAAACACTTCCCACGCCACCCAAGAAGCTACAATCAACACCCTTGTTGTTTCGATTTCTAGCCAAACACACAAACACCCTAAAATCCTTCCACCTTCAATCCCTAGCTATTCTAGCATGTATGACTCACCTCCTAGCCTAATATCGACCCTCATACATGTCCTAACACTGTCTACCAAGGAAACTTGGTTCTTAAGTGTTTCAAGTACTATAAATAGGCATACATACATGTTCTTTCAAATCATCCCCCACATCTCATCTCTTACCCACAAATGGAATTCTAACACTTCTATAAAAGCAATAGAAGATCAAGAGAAGTCTCTAAGCTCAGAATAGAAGCCAAGAAGCAAGAAAAACAAAGTCTTGAAACCATTTCTAGGCGTACGGATCATAAAAACCCTTTCGACCCATTTTAGCTCAAGTAAGCCTAAGATCTTGTCTATAAGCTTAAAATTTAGTATAGTGATGGTTCATTATACTCCTTAAGATCATGCAATGAACTCTTGTTTGAAGCTTTGAATCCTCAAACCCATGTGTTTTTATAAAAACCCTAAAAAAAAACGAAAGCCGTTTTTTGATTTCTAGCTTAACGAATCATTATTTAAACTTTTGTATGTTTTAAAACCTTTATATTTTATGCTATAATAATAAGCTAATAACCTGTAAATTACTTTTCATAATGAAAAATGATCATTATAATGGATTTTGACTAATAACGGATAATATTATTTCATGCAAAAGGTATATATCCTAACTTTCTTAAAACTTTTAACTAAAGGCACTGAAAAGTCCATTTTATCAAAGTTATAACTATAGCGGTCTATTATGTCACTTACAAAAATTCAATTTACTTGTACATCTTTTAAACTAAAGGCCAAACTTGTAAAAGTGACATAACTTCAAGGGTATATTTTAGCCATTTTTCATTCTTATGGGTCTAAAATTTAACAATTATTGAAAAGTGGTAAAATGTGTTCAAAAACCTATAATACAATAACTTTAATTAACGGCTGACTGCCTTATCATTTTCAGTTATTGAGCAAACGCTTAAAACCGATATGTTTATAACTATTAAAAATTCAACATCCGAAGTGCATTTTAAAAATTTGTCACATACTAGGAAGCTTCATATTAAGGGGTTTCATCTTGAATATTACGTTTCTGACTGCGTATTTTGGTTTTTTACGATATAAAGTGCCAGCTCCTCAAATGTTTACATACATGACCTCTGAATTATGATGGCCCGAACAGTGATGCAATAATTCCATAATAAGTTCAATCAAATGATATTACATTATGACATAAAACATATTCAATCAAACTAAGACTTGACATGTTACCCAGGTTGTGTGACAAAGTCGTTACTTTCATTTCATATACTTTTGCCATCAATCAGATTTCACTATACTATTAAGGTGAGTTCATAGCCTCACTTTTGAATCTCTTTAATGTTTTCATAAACCTGTGAGGGGGATACATGCTATAAATTAGAATACAAAGTGTTTTCAAACTATATGCTATCCTGATATACTATTACAACTAATGTCTAAGTCACTTTATGCCAAAAGACCCTCACTATCATGGACCATTAATCACTTGCGAGTGAACGGAAATATTTTGGATAGGCCTATCGGGATTGACGAATCTCGTTTGTGTTAGCCGGATAGGTAACCAAACGCACTATATAAGAATCTCATAGGTTATTATGTAATTGCCATACACCGAAGGGCCAGTATCATTAATATATCATTGTTGAAATATACACAAGTCAGTTTGTGTGTCATGAGCTTAGACGCAATTATGATAAATATCCCGACAATGGCAATAAACCTAATTTCTATAATTCACTGAATCATTACATGTATGGGTATACAAGAATCTCACTGTTTATTTATCATAAAACCTATGAATTTCACTCAACCTTTGTGTTGACTCTTTTAAGCATGTTATCTCAGGTAATTGAGCAACTTAAGGCACGGAGTGGCACGGACTTGAAGATGGCTAAATTGTTATCATTCAAACTTTATGTTATCTAATTTTGGGACCTCCTTTGTAAAACTCTGATGAATAAATGAACAGAAAAACTAATTTTCAAAAACGTCTCTTTGAATCGTTTTCTATGATTATGACTTTTTACAATAAGAAAATACCACAGATTAGCTTCCGCCCGTATATGTAAAAATGGGGGTGTTACAAGATGTATCAGCGTCATGGTTATAAGAACACGGTTAAAACCTTAACATAACTACTTTTCTTTTCTAGCAATCAAAGTCCTCCGTGGCCACTGTAGTTTTCTAGAATATATTGTAAGAAATATCCATGGAAGAATAATGCATATCTATTATATTATTATATATAAATAACTTATGTTTATTTTCCACTCTGATTGTTACAGTCCATGTCTACGTCCACTCATCTCTACTATCACTTTCATCTGAGATCGATATGAAAATGCTTTTTCCACTATGAATATTCATAACTATACTTCAGCTTCGTCAGCTACATCGGGAAGCATTTTTTTAACTCTTTGGAAGATTCTAGGGATGGTATGATCCCACCAACATTCTCACTTTTCTACAATAATCCATATCTGAAGGACATGCAAGCATATGATGCTATTCCACCACCTTAAGTTATTATTGCTCTACCAGTTGTTTTACCTCTATCTTTAGTATTATCACTACCACCAATGTTTTATTCCTGAGATTTCTTTCCTCCCAAGAAAATTTCACCACCTAAAGACATTGAGACTCCTGTTAAATCACCCTTTTCAGTATCTCCATCTTCATCACCGGTTAGGTCAACTACATCACCACCAGACTATCCCTTTGATAAGTCTATCTTCGCAGAATTAGATAACTCATTATGGATCATACCGCGACCACTAGGAGAAGAACTAGTCCTCGAGGAATCTAATGAATTAGATGCTTGTCGGAAAGTTCATCTCTGGAAATAAGGATACCCAGATTCGTCGTCAAGAGTTTTCTAGACAAAATCCAAGAACTCAAAAACAACGAAGGAGAACCACTAGATTAGATCTATGTCATTTTACAACTTTCTAGAATATAGCCATTGGAATGGAATGGAAAATAATACTCTGTGAAGTGTAAATGATATTAGACCCAGTTTTTAATGTGATCTAATACAGTGATAATTCCATTATATCTCGTTGTTTCATAATACCAGTTATGTATGTTGAGATTGTCTATCCTATATCCTGTCATAGGATGACTCATATCTTTATCCGAGATTACTATGTTTCTTTTACCATCCGATTTTCCTCAAACCTTTAAACACTAAGCCTCCTATTGGATCACTCATTCCATTATCTCCGTATTTATCTCTGGAAGTCTTAAATACCAAAATTTCCGTTGAATCCTGCAATGTAAAAAATAAGCATTACTCTTTAAGCATTTTAAGCATCACATTTTTAAGTATTACCTTTCAAAACTTGTGATATCAATCCTATCATGTGTTATCTTATGTTTATAGAATGCCTCCCAAAAGGACGTCAACATCTGAAACACCAGCCATAACTTTGGCTGCCATCCAGCAACTGATTGCTAATGGCATTGCCACAGCTCTGGAAGCACAAGCTGCAACAATGGCAAGTGCTAGTAATCCCAACAGGAACACCGGACCTACTGAAACTCCTGTAGCAAAAACAGGAAACTATAAAGAGTTTGTTAGCTGTCAACCTTTCTACTTCAATGGTACGGAAGGAGCAGTTGGCCTCATTCGCTGGTTTGAGCGGACTAAATCAGTATTTTCTCGTAGAGCCATTGAGCCGAAGAAAACAAATGACATATGCACCGTACTATTTAACCGATGATGGCCTTGTCTTGTGAATTCAAACTGCTCAACCTATTGGAATAGATCAAGCCAATCAAATCACTTGGACCGAATTGAAAAGACTCTTACCGATAATTATGCCCTCGAACGTGAATAACAAGAAAATTGTAAGACGAATTTTAACAACTTGGTTGTGAAAGGAATAAGGATCCTTAAGACTTACATTGAGGAAGATTTCAAGATAATCCGTCTTATGCCCGATACTATGGATACCAAACGCCGAGAAACTTATGGAAAGTCATCATCAATGAAATTACCCAGACATATTGAAGGATAAATGTTTACTACTGCCACGAAGCCTTAAACTTTGTGAGGTAAAGCTATCACATAGCCCAAGATTAATGATCAATAATAAGCATAATTCTGTGCAAGAAGCTAATGATCATAAACGAAAGCTTGAGGATAAGGGAAACATCATCAACAACAACTATCAGAATAACTATAACAATAACAACCGTAACAATGATCACCACCAGCAGCAGAACAAGAAGCAAGAAACCTTCAGGACTTATACTGCTACACCACTGGTTAAACTGGGAAATCTCCTTTTGTGTGAAAGATGCACCCTACACACATAGGTCCTTTGTATTGTCAAGTGTCAGACTTCCAACAAGTAGGACAATCTGAACAAAACTGCAGAAAACAAAAGAACAACCACTAAGAACTAATCCTACAAACGGTATCCGACTTGTATGCCTGTGGAAAGAAAGGACATTATGCGAATCAGTGCTCGAAAGCAAACAACAGGTCTACAGGAAAGCATACTTAGAGCCAAGCTTGCTTTTGTTCACTTTAGGATTTCTACCCTAAAAACAACTCTCGAGGATATTCAACTCTCATCCAAATCCATCTACAATCTAAAAACCCCAATCAATCAATCCACGACGTCTGTTACTTTTCATCCTACTACAAGAAGATACTTAGCATAAGAATCAACTCTTTCATATGTAAAAGATCGTATGTAAAGTTATCCATGAATAAATAAAGTGATTGATCCGTTTATCATCCTGTTATCTATGATAACCAAAACTCGACATCATTTGTCAATTCCTTAATTCTATTATGTCTTCAACTCTCAATAACTTTCTCATACCTTTGCAACATAAATTATCATCCTTGATTATATGGGCGTCAGTACAATCAACATCTCAATATTATCTAACCATTCATGATCATATCATTTTCTACACATTACCATATCGTGTTTTTATGCTTAGGTAAGACGATTTATGATCATCTTATTGAAATGAATTAGGTCACTTTCTTCATTGAATAAGGAAATTATAAATCTCCGAACTATGAATTTAAAAAATTCTCAGTTAACAAGGAGTTGAACACTTCTTTTGTAAAGTGACAAATTATAAATAAGAAGGCTAATATTAAACATACGTACAAACAAGTTTCTTTCAATCCATTTGTACAAACAATTCCTTAATCATTATCATTATTACCTTCATTATTGCCTTCATCATCTGTTCATTTCAAAATCTGTATCTCACGTGATTAGCAACTCTCTTACAGATTCATAATCATTCCCCACCCCCTTTTAGACATTACTCTTTCCGATGATCTCCGTATTCTAAATTTTTTTTGTATATTCTGCAACATAATAACAAGGAAACACATAAGAAGCTATACAAAGTAAATGGATTTCAATACCACTAGGTATGAAAATTTTAACAAAGACTTGTGATAGCATTCTTATTCGATGTTGACTTTTAATAAATAGCGATTCTTTACGATCAGAGTAGCACAGCAGAAGCGTGGTGGGCCCATAACCCACAGGTTCCACAAATCAAAGTATTTCATCCACCCAGGTTCTATCAGGATCTGAAGAAATTCTATTGGCTGTCATCAAGAGGTGTAGTCTTGAAAATAAGTAGACGTGTGAAAGGAAGTAATTATAATTATGGTGTACAACATAATTATAAATGCATCACACATGTGGACTTGTGACCTTGATTAGCCTAACATAAAAATTAAATTCATGCCCAGTACCTACATCTATTCACTACAACTTTCAACTAAATCTCGGGACGAGATTTCTGTAAGGGGTGGAGACTATAACAACCCAAGAATTTTCATCAAATACAAAACCTATTTTTTTATTATCACAATTGTACGGGGAAATTTTTCGCTTTATTACATTAGTTGTATTGTCAATATCTCAGTATGTCATGTAACTTACATAACTAAAGTAGACGAGCTCACGCAACTATTCTATGTGCAATCTTATCTTCATATATGTCAAGCAAACATCATATTATGTCAAGTCAATATCGTCATATCCTTTTTACAAAGTACATTATTCCTATAATGTACCATTCTCAACGTTATATCAAAACGGGCTTTAAACCGTTATCGTATACCTCTAAACCCTAATTCCATGAAGGATTAATATCTAAAGTGAATGTACAAGCTACTAAAGCATATATACAAGTAATATAACATTTCATTTGAAAATATAACCTAACTCCCGCCAATTGCAAAAGTACAGAGTCCTTAAAAGCTCAATGAACAAGTCATTAATGCCGTAGACATCTAAAATAGAGCGATTAACCTTGTTTTCCTAAGGAATTCCATACAATCTATTAAGTACAAGTTAAAAGCAAGTAATGAACTTCATTTACATTCTATATTCATTCTCATTTCATAAGATTCTATGAAATCAAAACAAGAAACCCTAAATCGAGCTAGTTTCTAAACCATAACCCGTTTCTTGGTTTTTATCCGTTTTAAACCTAAACCATTAATCAAATAAGTTGAAAATACGTAAATTACAACATGTAGAAATCCCATGATCCAATCATTATAACATCATTATACATGAATAAATCTAGAAAACCTAAAAACAAACCCTAATTCTAGTTCTAGACCCTAAAACCAAAACTAGGCCCTAGTTTAAGAATCGGATCATTCTATAAAACAGAGGATAAATGGGAAAATTAAATAGGTTCTGGGTATTAAGTGAAAACACTAGGTTGTAGCCCTATGTCTTGTGATCATTTTGCCGGTGGAATCAACCCGATTCGACGTCGGATGAATTAGTTATAGCCGAAATGGCAAAGGTGCGCAGATTCGGCACACCTGTAGTAAATGGCTATTATCTCTAAATTTTTGTATAGTAACCCCATTTAATGTTAAATACAAAACTTTTAGAGGACTCAAATATCTAAAAATTCTCACTGGTTTGAGCTTCAAAAACGGAGTTACGGTTTGCAAATGGCAACCATTTTACCAAGACTGATATTGGCTGTCCAAAAACAGCCATGTATAAATCAAACCAAACACCCCTAAAACGTCTAGAACCACCTCCACCTTGCACCATAGCCTTCCTTACTCATCCCATAGCCTCTCCACATCACCCTATAGCTCCCACACATGTCCTCACCTGGTCTCTTAGCATCCTTAGTCACCAAGTTCCAAAATTACTATAAATAGGGGTATTATGCCTCCATTTCAAATCATCCCCCACTTCTTCTTTCTATAACCCAATTGAGCAAACATTCTCTGCTCCATATGATCCTAGGATCATCTAAGAAGATCATTCAAGCAAAGCTTTGAAGATTTGAAGCCCCGGGAACAAGATACAAGGCGTACGAGTGGAAATACTACCCGAAACGACCCGTTTCCACCATTTTTGCTCCTTGAAGCTCAAACCCAGGTTTTGAATGTTCTACTTCTGCTCCTACACTCTTATAATGTTCATATGATCCTAAATAAACTCTTGTTAAAGTTTCATAACTCAATTCATGCTCATTTTCCATTTTGATCCAATACCGTATATCCAAACCACTAAATTTAGATTTTTCTTAAAACTAAAATGTATATAACGATTAAAGAAATGTTATAATCTATCCTAGCATGCTTAACTAATGTTAAAATAACCACTTTATTGATTATTGAAGGAATTTGAACTTAAAACCCGCGCGTTTACGTTTTAAAACCCTAATTTGACCCGTTTTGCTTCCTAGCTTAACGAATCGTTATTTTAAACTTTCATTATGTTAAACCTTCATATTTTAGTTTATTATAACCTATAAATATCTTTTGAAATGTTAAAATAAGCTTGCATGGCAATTTGGACATGTTTTGTAACAAAAATCCATGCAAGGGTACATTAACGTTAACATTCTAAAATTTATAAACACAGGGTCTAAAAATGTCATTTTATCAAAGTTATAACTACAGGGGTCTATTATGTCACTTTTCAAAGTACAAGGTTTACTTGGTATATCTTTTAAACTTGAAGGACCAAACTCGTAAAAGTGCAAACTCCGTGGTTGTATAGATTGCCACCTTATCAACACAAGGACTAAAAATGTATTCATTTGAAAAAGATAAAAAAATGTATAAAAACCTTACAAGAACATAACTTTAATTAAACAGCTTGACGTGCTTAACATTTCCAGATATATAAAACAAAAGACTTAAAACCGATTAATTATCATATCACAATACTAGGGTTCTTCCATATTAAGAGGTTTCATATCATGGTAATACGTTCTGACTGGGTTGTTGGGTTTACGATTTAAAGTGCCCTAGCTCCTCAAACGTTTACTGAAAGACTTCTGAATTATGATGGCCCGAACGGTGATACAATAATTCCAAACTCTTCAATCAAATTCATAACTCTTAGAACCAAAGTTCTAGAATACAATCTTCTTAAGACTTGACATATTTACTCAGGTTCGTGACCGTGGCTGTTGTTTTCCAATCATTTTGCTATATCAACCTTTCCCCGTTAAGATTAAATGATAAGGTCGTCAGCTTTCATTTTGGAATATATATTACATCTACCTACAGAGAGAAGTCAATAACCTCGCCTATACTTATATATCATGTTATAAACCCCGCGAGGAGGGGGGGAGAGGGGGGGGGGGGATACATGCTTGTTACAAACTCTTTTACATACTCGTTTATCTTATAACAATGTGATTACTTTTCAAAGACTAATACATGCTTAAAAACCATGAATACAAGAGGTTATATATACAAGTTATATGCTATCATTGATACACTATTACATCTACTGTCCTAAGTTACATTATCCAGAAGTCCCTACAATTTCATAGACCAGTAATCACTTTTGGGTGTAACGGCGAATAATGTGGATAGATCTATCAGGATTGACGAATCCCTGTTTGTGTTAGCCGGATAGGAACCAAACACATTAAAATTAAATTATCATAGGTATATAGGCAAGTACATACCACGAGGCCATTTTCTATCTATATATATATAATCACATCATTTTTGGTAGTATATATACACTAGTCAGTTTGAGTACCATGAGCTTAGACCAGACATACAAACCAGACAAGACCAGACCAGACCAAACAATACAATAATGCAGTAATAGCATGGTTTACTATGATAATGCAATTCGTTGCAATTTATTACAAATAACAGGTATATAATAACGTGAACCCAAGATCATAACAATAAACTTTTTTCAAATAAATGTGTATTGTACAATTATTACACTAGAACTTGTATTCAAACTTTTTATCAAACCTATAATTTCACTAACCTTTTGTTTAGACTTTTAGCATGTTATCTTAGGTTTAATTGAACAATATAACGGCACAGATTGCATGGACTACGAAGATGGCTAAAACATGATTATCAATCACAATGAAAGAAACTAGATTATTGGTACTGCCTTGTAAAACCAGATTAGAATGAATGAAAACATCTCTTTTGAGAACAAAAATGTCTCAATTGGTCATTTTCATATTATGAAAGTTGTTTTTCCCCATGAAGTAAACCCAAGATAGCAATCGCAGCTATATTAGTAAAAATGGGGGAGTGTTACAGATAGAACTGGCATACAAAACGCGTAAACAATATAACTTGGATAAACATAATACATAGCACCAACGATATATCAGAAATCGATATAAACAAATACCAGATTCACAAACATTCAGATCTACAAAATAATGGCTAATACCCGAAGTATATCCAGTAAACGTCATAATAAATACAAAAGTAATAATTTAGCCAAGGTAAACTAACCGAGTTAACGAATGATACCAAAAACTGAACGATTACTAAAGTATATGGAATTACACGTTGTCTCCTATGGAATTGAATATGTTGCTCGACCTCTTCTGCTCTTTTCTCCTTTAAAAATCAACTTTTTTGGTTTAGGTATCGAGAATATGATTTAGCACACTTAAAACTCGTTTTTGAGTTTTCTATTTATAAGGTCTGGAAGTCGGTTGGATACGGCGTATCCATGTATTGGATACGGCGTATTGGGGATTTCTTGGAGTAGGGACCACGTTTGATATCTTCTAAAATATTATATTGATTCCATATCTTGAATACGGCGTATTGAGTCCTCTGGATATACGTATTGATCTTCATTCCTTTTGTCGTCTTTGGTGAGATGCGCCATGGGATACCCCATATCTTCCTTTATTGATAACGACGTATGGTTCTTCATGAACAGTAATCTTTAAATAACTTCATTTAAGCTCCATAATGCAACGCCTTTTGCTAACATTCACCAATTACTCCATAATTACTTTGTGCAATTCTTAAATAAAAATGCTTAAATAACAATTCTTTGCAGATAACTATAATACAAAAAGGGTTAATAACATAGGAATAAATGATGCTAAAAAAATGATGATATTTGATGTCATCACCCACCAAGACGCGCCTTAAATAAATAAAACTTGAGCATTAAGAAACTTAAACTAGCTGTATTAGATAATGACTTTGCAGTAGTAAAAACCTTCACCTCATTTGGTGCATGTAAATGTGTTAAACATTTTAACATAAGCTTCTCCCTGAAACCCATAAGTTAACCATTTCGTGAATCATCATATCTGTAGGCTCTATTTAATGATGTACCGATTGAAGAAAACTCAGTATAACGAAACTTGAATGCAAAAGTAGAATAACCCAAACTTGTGTCTTATATCTTATACTATCAACGTGACGTCAAACTTATAAATAAATCTATGAAATATAAGTAGATCACGATCTCTTGACAAAAATCCTCATCTTCTGTGAGACACATAACCAAAGTGACAGCAAATGTGAGCATTGAGCACCATAAGTTTTTTGTTAACACACACCTTTGCTAGATTTGTCAAGTCTTTGTCACATCGTTTCTAAGCACGAACAAGTTATCTCTAAACGTTGTGAGCCGTTTAAGATATGATAAGAACACAAACCTGTAAAACTCTACTTCAACTTCAACTATTAATTGGTCTGGCAGTATTAACTGATACTGCTGCTCTTGAAGAACATTGCCTCGCAGTATTAAGTGTTTTAAGGCCAGAGTTCATTAAAACTGCTCTTGGAACAAAATTTCTTTTTGGATGAGGATGAGTTACTTTTTAAGAATTTTGGTGATTCACCCTTCTAGCATTGTTCCATACAGGTTTTTCTACCATTTTCTTTTCATAGAAATCACAATCTTTAATCAAATGGTTAAAACTTCCACATACAAAGCAGGCTTTATTTTTAAACTAAAAATTATTTCCTAATCTCTAAGTCATCAAATTATTCCAGTTTCTCTTGTTACCTCTAGGACTTTAACTGTATTTCCTAGGGTTTTTAGCTTTGCTTATTATTCTCTTCCTTCTTAACAGACTCCCTAGTTAATTGCATATGCTCATTAGATTTAACAAATTTTACATAAGCATTACTAGGTTTTCTCTGTCCAGACATAGACTCAGTCTCATTCTCATTCTCACTGTCAGATATCATGTCTTCAATAAGTGGTTCACAAACAAACTTAGGTTTTGACTCACTAGTCTTAACTTCACTAGTTGCAATTGCAGGTACACTAGTTACTGACTCACTAAATACATATTCATCCTTATCAGCAAGTACCAAATCAGGTTTAGGAGGCATGAAGTTCCCAGTATAGGGAGGGGGAACTGCATGATACTCTTCACCTGTTTTGTACTTATCATTCACCTGACTATCAATCACTTGACTATCAAACCCTACACCAGTCTTACCACTTACTTGACTATCTAACAGTTTGCTTAGATTTTTAGATGATTTTTCAAACTTTTCTAAGGTAAGTTTTTAATCATCTTTTTTTTCTTTAGCTTTTTCAAATTTCTTTCTAAGCTCTGTTAGTACATTATCTCTCAACTTAATATCAAGTTTTAAAATATTTATGTCCTCTTCAAAAATAGCCTCATTCTTTTTATACACTACTAGTCTAGCCTCTAAAGATTCTAGACCTACTTTATAAGCTCCTAAATTAAATTGAGACTTATTAAAATCTTTTGTCAGTTTATCATAATGTTCTTTGAGACTTTCATAAGATTTTAAACATGCTTTAGAACAAGTTGATACCTCAAAATATGAGCTTGAAGAACTTGAAGATGTATAGGCCATAAGTGAAAAGTTTGTAGGTATTTCTTCAGCCTGGTCACTCCAAATAGATCTTGTGTGTAGAATGGTTCTTCTTATTCAAAGTTTCTCAACAAGCTCTAATACCACTTGTTGATCCTACTTGAATAGATCTCTCTCTCTTTAGCTTGTATATAAGGATTAGTAATCGTGGATAAATCCAAAACTACTATGATAGAAACTTTGTGTGATATACCAAATACTATGCGGAATCTAGTATTTGATCAATAAGAAGAATAATGATAAAAAAGTGATTATAGAACACACACAGAGATAACCAAACCTTCAGTCTCAATATTAAAACGATCACTCTTAATAGTGTTAGGGTTACAAAATAACCTTGAAGCTATAAACTACGAATTCTATGAATGAGATATATGTAAACTACATGCCCTAGGGTCTCCTTTTATACACCAAAGAACCCTAATAGGTTTACAACGCGTTTTCTATTCATACTTATCTTTTCCTAATAGATCTCATTCTTATCACATAAGCAGTACTAACATATATACTAACAGTACTAACTTAACTAACAATACTAACTTATAACTCTATAAAGTTTATAAAGAGAGGCTTTTTGTCGAATGGTGGTACGATGGAAAAAGATTATGATTACTATCTGTTCGTGTGGTATTGATGCTGATTGGATTAGACGTTTGTTTGTTTGTTAAGGTATTAATGCTGCTTCATGGATACATACATGGAAGTATTAAATTGGTGTTTAAGCTGCTTTGTGATTGTGTATACTTAATGCTGCCAAAATACAACTTAATGCTGCTAGTTCATGTAAGTTAGTGTTGCCATAATATATTTAGTACTGCCAATCAAGATTGATGCTGCCAAGTATATCCAAACCTTTCTTATAGCTTCCATTAGAGTCTCTCGTCTTGCACATTTAATAGTATTAAACTTTAGTTGATGTTCATTTGGAAGGGCCATCAACAATGTACCTCTTGCTTTTAACTCATTCTTTCTTGCTAAATTCTCCTCCGTAGTTGTAGGAGGATATGTTGCTCAACACCATCAACAGTTCTCTTTGGTGGAGGTGAGTCTCCCATTTACTATTACTTCCCAAGGAGCATAATCTGTCATTATGAATACAAATTCATCCTCATTTTCTAAAGCTCAAATTCACCTGGATTGAGCACTAAAAGTTTTGCAGCAGCAACCATTAGTGAAGGTACTGCCTCCATGTTTTCACAAACAAATAGATCTAGTATGTGTAGATTGTTTCTTCTTATTCAAAGTTTCTCAACAAGCTCTGATACCACTTGTTAGGATCATTGTAAGCTCAGTTTGTTTAGAACTTTATCTAGGATAATAACATTGATAACATATTTTGCACAGCGGAATTAAAACATAAAGAACAATGTTATTATAACAAGGTTTTTCTTTTATTAAGACTCTAAGCCCCAATATTATTGGATCAAAATAATACGGTTACATCAATGAACTGTAACATGATCAAGTTACCTTAACCTTGAGGCTAATACTACATATGGCGTCTACATTCTTACGCTCAAAATACACACACATATTTAGGTACACTATGGAACTCACGACTTGTACACCTAAACCTAATAACATGTATCTCTTTATATAATAAAGATATTTGGTTTTACAAAGGATAAGTATTAAGAAACAACTAAATCTTCTTAACTTTTATAATAATCTTCTGTAATCTTTTATCATTTGAAGAATTCCTCCTTTGTCTTTTAAGTCCTTCATCTTTTATATGTTTTGTCTTATCAATTCAAATATAATTCCCAACAACTATCATTTGGACTTTCTTTCTAAACTACTTTTTGAATCTGAAAATGCACTACTCCCTTGGGATGACCTGGACTTACTTAGACTTTACTACACTCGAAAGGGTATACTTTCCCGTGTGTTTCCGTCAATTAATCAGTATGTCTTGTTTTATAAATTTAAAGCTTTTGAAACACATCAAAGTTTTTGACGCCGCTGCCGGAGAGTTTGTTGGTCTTGTTTTCATTCAAATAGTGGTTTGTACTTGTTTGATATCTCGTTGCTATGCAATTTTCGTGTTAAAACTGCTTAAACTGCATTCTGCTACTGAAAGTGCGTCGGTTTTTCTGTTAAAACCGCCGTACTCCCTTGAAAAACCTGCAAGTACGCCGCACTTACTCCTAAGTACGCTGTACTTTTTGTCTGCAACAAAATATTTTCTAGGATTGTGTCTTAAAAACCCCTCATTAACCAATTATAATGCTTAAGAGATCATGAGACTTATGTTTTATGTGATTGTGTTGCTTAAATTATTGCGTTTGTATCATTTGCCTATTAAATGGAAAATAAAATGTTTATGTTCACATTTGATCAATGCTTGTTGCTTTATGGCTTGTTTGGAGCAAAGTGTGTTTATGTGTATTCTTTTGTTGCTATTTGAGTGTTTGTGTCGTTTTGTGATCATAATAATATGCTTATGTTGAACCTGAAAAAACCTGCAAGTGTGCCGGTTTTAATCCAAAACCGCCACACTTCTAAAAAACCAATTTTTTATTTCTGTGTTATCTTGCTTTCTTCATGATTATCTTGTTTTATTGCATGTCTCTTGTCAATATAATAAGTTATATGTTTAGTTTATATTGAATCTATGAAAACCTATAAAAAATATAAAATTTGAAAATTTTCAGAATGTACGTCGCACATTGTCTTTTGTGCGTCGCACTTCTGGGCTTAGAATATATATATATATTTTCTTTTTCGTATCTTTATCATGTAGATTGTTTTAAAACGTGTATTAGTATTCATTTATGTTTGTTTGCATTTGTTTTGCATGCTTATGTGTGTGTGTTTGCTTGCGTGCTTTAAATAAAAGAAAAATATAAAAATTAAAAAAAAATGTTAAAAACCATATAAAAAATAGTTTTCTTATCTATCTTTAAAATATGTGTGATTGTGTGTTTGTCGTGATTGTTTGTGTCTGTTATGTGTTGATATATGTGTTGTTAACTAATAAAGTGTGGGAAGTAAAAAAATAATAAAAATGTGTTTTCTGTCATAATAAAACCGCCACACATATATTTGTGTGCGGCGCTTTTTGCCGCGCTCGTATTTTTATTTGAAAAACTATAAAAAAAATTAGGTTATAAGTACGCCACACTTGCTTTCAAGTGCGACACACTTTTGTTCTGAAAAAAATTATAAATAAAAATTAAAAATAATAATAATTATAATAATAGTAATTTTGTAAATTATTGTTTTAAACCTTAAATAATAATTATGTGTTTGATATATGTGTTTGTCTTAAAACCCAAAAAAA